>VDFB02149440.1:0-52020 GCA_007258455.2 Sequoia sempervirens | reverse complement strand
ATTTTGAACCTTAGAAAATTATTTCCTTGCGAAATTTAAATCCGCTCTTCACACCTGTGAAGATCCTGTTGCTCTGACTTGAGAAATTTTATCGACCCTGCGGAGCTGGCATCCACTGACTTCACCTCCAACAATTCATCACCCTTGAAAATTTTTCTAATACTTCACCACCTCTCCAGACTTAGGCATTTTTCTAAGGAAGAAAATATTTGTGCCTTAGAAAATTTGAATCACTTAGTCATTTTTGAAATTTTCCTTAGAAAATTTCATTCATTTTCAGTCCATCTCGCCAGTGGTGAGAAAATTTCATCAACTTCCTGTGGTGAAGAATTTTTTTTTTTATTTCAACTTGCTTAGAAAATTTTCTTGAAGGCGCATCACACCTAAATTTTTTTTTTGTGTCTGGCAATTTCAACGCCTAGGCAATTTGCTTCTCCTCACATTTTATTTCACACTTGGAAAATACTTACTTGAAGTTCCAACGCCTTTACTTATCAACTCCTATTCCCCTTACCTCAAGCGCCTTTCACACTTGCAAGAAGACTTGGCTTCCAACGCCTTAGTAATTTTTTATTTCACCACCACACTTACTCTTCACTTGGCGCATATCTCACAGGCAAGAGAATGGGCGCATATTGCATGTGGAGGAGGATGAAATTTCCAACGCCCTTTGACCTTGTTGACTCCTTCCTTAGCTTGAGCACATTTTACATGTAGAGGAGGATAAACTTTTTAAACGCCATCCTGTGACTTTTCAGCTTCTCCGTTTTTGTCTCCATATGGCCCCATTTGGGCGCATTTTACTATGTGTGAAGGATGAGAATGTTTGACCCTTTTGACTTTGCATGGGTGCATTTGTGTGAGGGAGAAGAATCTTGAATCCCCAACGCCTTGGCATGTGACTCTTCACCTTCATCATTTTTGTCTTCATATGGCTTCAAATGGGCGCATTTTGGGGTGA
Source organism: Sequoia sempervirens (assembly GCA_007258455.2). Taxonomy (NCBI): domain Eukaryota; kingdom Viridiplantae; phylum Streptophyta; class Pinopsida; order Cupressales; family Cupressaceae; genus Sequoia; species Sequoia sempervirens. Next base: position 51,059 of record VDFB02149440.1, on the reverse strand, counting down.
GAGGAGGATAAGTTTTGTTGACTACTTTGACCCTCTTGAAACTTGGGCGCATTTCTTGCCTTGAGGAGGATAAAAGATGTTGACCGGTTGACTTTCATTCATCCTTGGGCGCATTTTGGCCTAGCAGCAGGACCAAGCTTGTGCCTTAGAATTTTTTTAAACTCTCTCCATTCTCCTTTGGGCGCATTTTGCCCCTGCTGCAGGATGAAATCTTTGACTCCTCTTTGACTTTTTTCATCTTGGGCGCATTTTGCCCCCTGAACAGGACGAACTTCATTTTCAAAAATTTTCCACGCCTCCTCATCAACTGGGCGCATTTCACCATAGCAACTGGATGAAGCTTCAGACTTAGAATTTTTTCATCGTCCTTGCCAGCTTCTCTGCCCTGCTATTTATAGTAAGTCCTTTGAATTTGCATCTTCTGAAGCCCGGAACGACTTGAAATTTCGCTCACTGCATCATCATAACCTCGTTGTCCTGTCGACATTGCCACTTTTGGTCACCCTGCTATTTTTAGCTCGTTTCCGGAGGTGGTTTACTATAAATAGTAACTGCTTGTTTCTAATAGCTCCACTGCTCCGATTGACTTGAAATTTTAATGGCGTGCTCCTCACCACGTGACCTTACTGCCGACACTGACGCATGCGCTCAATTTACTATTTTTAGCCAGTTTCCAGATTGACTTACTATAAATAGTAAGTGCTCTGTTTGACTTGAAATTTCACCAGCAGATAGCTTGAAAGATGCTGATCGCAGTGGTTTACACCGGTTTTCGAAAATTTTGACTTTTTACGCCTATTTTTGGGTCCCGAAGCTGGAAACCCTAATTTGCCTTGCATGCATATCAAATGAACTTTGTTTCTCTTCGTTTTTGTGGTACTGCGATTAGCTCGTGAATCTGAACTGCTGGGAAGCGGCTGCCGGGACACACCTGCTAAAAATAGCAAGTTCCTTCTGAGTGAGAATCCTCATTTGCATGTCACACCATGCGAAGCTCTCGAGAAACCATCGGAATCATCAGGCATGTAAAAGAAATCGACATGCAAACCCTAAAATAGCCTCGGAAGCTGAGATTCGAAAGTGGTAGTCTCGTTTTGCATGTTATATCATCGCGAAGGTCTCAAAAAACCCAGAAGGAATCTGCCAACATGCAAAGAAAAAACTCTGCATCTGCACCCTGAAATTCGCTCTGGAAGCTGGACTGCTAAAAATAGAAAGTTGCCTGTTTTCGCTCAAATTTTGCACGCAAGCGGCCTGATATGCTCTGAATTCAGTGTGACCGTCGGAATCTCAAAATAGCTGACAAATTTCCCTGAATTGCACACTTACTAAAAATAGTAAGTACCTCAGAATTCAATGAAATTTTGCTGAGAGCCTGCTGGAGACATACTAACAACAATGTTAGTCCCAAATTTCAATATATTCACTTTATTTGACCTCAAATTGGCAAGGAAGCTCAAAACCCTAATTTTCAAACTTGGCCAGAATTTTCGCATTTTAAGCTCAACGGCGGAGGAATCCCGAAAAGTAGACCATAGAAAAGAGACAGACGGAGAGAGAAACCAAAAACCAAAGCCAAAAAGACCAGAATGGAGCAAAAAATTAGGGGGTCCCCATCTTGAATGGGGCGATGTGTGAAAAAGGTCACAACAGGACCCCCTAATTTTTGCTCCATTCTGGTCTTTTGGCTTGGGTTTTTTCTCTCTCTCTCGCTCTGTCTCTTTTCTGATGTCCGCCTTTCAAGGGATTGTGCCCGTCATTGAGTTTAAGCCTGAAATTAACCAAGTCTGGAAATTAGGGTTTGATTCCTTCATGCCAATTTGAATTCAACAGAAAGTGAGTAAAATTGAAAATTGAGTTTGCTAGATCCCGGTGGTATTAACTCGGCCGGCTCTCGGCAAGACCTCATCGAGATTACGAGATATATTTTAGTAAGTCGAAATCAAGAACGTATCAGGCACACTGAATTCCAATAATCTACGGCATTGAGAATACATCGGTACGCTGCATGCAAAATTTGTGAAGCTTGAGACAACTTTCTATTTTTAGCAGATCCTTCCGAAGACAAGTGGGGGTTGGGATATCGGCCCTTTGCGTATGCGGATATTCATACGGGTTTTCGAGACCTTGGCGGTGTAACATGCAGGTAAGAACGATGATTCGAGGCTATTTTAGGATTTGCATGTCGAGGGGTTTCTTGCATGTCGGATATTCTTCGAGTAATTTCCATTCTAATGGTATGACATGCAAATGAAGATAATCACTTTCGGTAAAGAAACTTTTATTCTAGCAGTCGTCGGCGTGGCTCCGGTTGAGAATATCGCAGGCGATCGCTACCCTAACGGAAACAACGAGATCATTTGTCTTTATCTTGAGAGTAGAATAGGGTTTCTGCTTTACAGGCACGAAAGGAGGAGTAAAATGGTCAAAATTTTTTAAAACCCGTCTTAACTCGTATGATAATCCTTTTAGGCTATCTCTTGGTAAAATTTCCAGAGTCAAGCGGGCGCACTGTTATAATAGTAAGTGAACTGAAAGCCTTGTAAAATAGTAAATGCTTTACATCGTTGGCGTTCAACGGTAAAAGGTCATGGTGGCGCCTCATTCAAATTTCAAATCAAACGGAGCTGTGGAGGTACCAGAAATGAGAGGTTACTATAAATAGCAAAACACCTCCAGAAATATGCTATTTTTAGCAAGTCAGCTTAGAGTAGTAGTGTGAACGGGATGACGAGGTCATGAGGATGCAGTGTGCAAAATTTCAAGTCGTTTCGAGCATCAGAGGTACAAAATTGAGAGGACTTACTATAAATAGCAGGGCATGAAATACTGGCAAAAATGAGGAAAATTTTCTAAGTCTGGAACTTCATCCAGTAGACATGGCAAAATGCGCCCAGGTGAATAAGGAGGCATGAAAAATTTCTAAGTATGAAGTTCATCCTACTCAAGGGCCCAAATGCGCCCAAGGAGAAGAAAGTCAAAGAAAAGTCAATGAATTTTATCCTGTAGACATGGGGAAATGCGCCCAACTTGGAGAAGGGAAGCTCAGGAAGGTTTAAAAAATTTCTAAGTGTGGATATCCGCCACCACCTTCAAAATGTGCCCAAATTGCAAGTTCATCCTTCTCAGGGGGTAAAATGCGCCCAAGTTGTGAGTGGTCAAAGCAAAGTCAACGATTTTCATCCTCTTCCCTAGGTGAAATGCGCCCAAATACATGCATGTCAAGACAAAAACGGGAGGTGAAGAGTCACTCAAAGGCGTTATCCACCAGCTATGTCCAAATGCGCCCAAGAGGAAAATGGGTCAACAAGTCAACATTCTTATCCTTCTCCTACATAAAAATGTGCTCAAGTTAGAAGAGGGTCAAAAGGTCAAAGGAAATTCGTCCTCCTCACCCTCCTAAATGCGCCCAAACAAGCTCAAGTGAAGACAAAAAAACAAAAGTTGAAAGGTCATCCCTCTTTCATGCCTAAATGCACCCAAGTTAGGATGGTAAAAGATGAGTGGAGGTGGTAAATAAGGTGAAAAATATTGCCAAGGCATGGTGAAAGGTGGTGAATGCTAGGCGTTATTCCTCTTCAAGTCCAAAATGCGCCCAAGGTGGTGGGTGTTGGAGAATTTCCTAAGGCGTGTGAAGTGTGAAAATAAAATGCTAAGACGTGGTTTCAAATTTCTTCTAAGTGATAAGCGCCCAAGATGATATGTGTGAGAAAATATTCCAAGGTGGTGATAATAAAATGTCAAGTATGTTATGCGCCTAGAAGGATGAAATAAAATGTGAAGTAAAGCAGCTTGCTAGGTGATGAAAATTTTCAAGATGAATATCTTCCTTCGAACACAAAATGCGCCTAAGATGTTGAGTGAAGAAAAATGAAATATTTCTAAGGCGTTGGAATATTTTCCTAGTGTGGAGTGAAGGAATAAAAGTGTGCTAGGCATGAATAAATTTTTTTTAAATGAAATTGATAAAATTTCCAACACTGGCAAATTTTCTCAGTGATGAAGTCAGAGAATGATGATAATGCAGGATGAACTCAAATTTCTCAGGTTGGAGCAACACAGAATGATCATAGGCGAAGAATGAATTTAAGTTGACAGAATAATATTTTCTAAGGTTCAAAATTAAAAAATTAAATGAACCCGTTCGTTGGGTACCCATGGATTCGAAGCATTCTTAAATTTTTTTTCTTCTGGGTACTGAACATTCGCGATGATAGATGGATTTCCAAGTCTTCGGCACTTCGCCAACACTTTTTCAGTGAAGAATTTAATCAGTGCTCAAATTGTGAATTTTCCTAAGGGAGAATTTAAAATTTTCTAAGGCAAAGATGAATAAAATGTGTTTTCAAAATGAATTTCTTCGAATGATGAATTCAAGATGAGTTGCCTAGGTGATTTTGATGGAATTCTTCAAAGATGAATTTTTCCAGAGATGATTCGAATTTCAAGTGACAGAGTTCCGGCTGGTGGACTAAAAAGGTGGATTTAAATTAAATTTTCAAAAATAAATTCAAAGATGCCAGTCAAAGTCAAGCTTCTAGAAGGACAAGATTCCTGATGTCGGGAGACAAGTGTCAGAAATACCAGAGAGGGAAAATTCGAATTCTTGAAGTGGAGTAGTGGAAGTTTAATGCACTGGCTAAAATTGGCTTCTTCTAGAATTCGAATTTTGGCTATAAAATGAAGAGGTTTTTCACTCATTTCTCACAGTTGAAGAAGTCGACTTGCTCTGAGTAAGTTGCTGAAGATTGAGTATTTGCTGAAGCCTGAAGGAATTCAATTTTTTTCTGAGGAGTAGAGTTTGTTGAAGGTTGCTGAGGATTGAAGAGGCGCACTTAGAAGTTGCTGAATGTATTCAAGTCTGCAGTTAGAGAGGGACGCCTTGAAAATCTGAAGTCAAGAGGTGCGCACTTGCTGGTTAGAGAAGGTACGAGTGTGATTGAAGCTTGATTCATTGCTAAAGTTGAAGTTGCCGGTTGGAGGGGACGCCTTGAAGTGAAGTGAATTGCTAAGAGTTTTCAAAGTGTGAACTTGCTGGTTGCTGGTGTGAAATACGAAGTCATAAAAGTTCAAATTGCTGATTAGGAAGTGAAGTGAAGTCATTGAAGTCTACTTAGAAACCTCTTCTAAGTGTTGAAGTTCGATTTTATTGGGAAAAAACGCTGAGGTTTGCAAATAAGAAAAGTTATTGCAGCTTCTAGAAGTCGACTGCAGCCCCTACACGATGTCTTATCTTATTTTATAAATTTAATTTGCTGATGAATGCTTGTTGTGTTGCAGATGGCTGAGGCGAGGGCAACTGGCAAGGACAATGGTGCCTCCAGGCAGGCTGTGATCAGAAAGCTGAGCAAAACATTCATGCCAGAATCGAAATTTATTTCAAAGCTGGGCAAGTTGACAGACACCAACTTGGGCTCCGTCAACCTGGAGACTTTCAAGAACAGAATGCTGGGCATTGGCAGTCATCGACCTTCTACCACCTCGCACAACATTGTCCGAAGCGGGTTATATGCAGCTGTTGGTTTCTCGCCAGCCATTCAATGCTCGGAGCTGATGATGGAGTGCGCCAATTATTACGACAAGGATCACAGATCAATCATGTCACCAGATGGCCAAGTACTAGCCAATCTTACTCCAGCGGCCATTGGTGAAGCTTTCGGGATCCCGGTGCACAGAAACATGATTTACAAATCTAGAGAGCGAGCTGAGCGGATGTATGCTTCAGCGTTCGAGAGATGCACGGAGACAATTAACACTCACTGGATGAGCACTCCTAAGCCTTCTCGTACGAAGTTGCCTAAGCAGATTATAGCGGAGGACCTGAAGCAGGAATATTGTGATCTCATCATGATGCTGAGCAGGGTTGGTGGTTGTGCACAGTCCTTCATTTTTGAGCCTTGGATGTTTTACTATATCAATCTCGTGCTAGAAGGAAAAGACTATGTCAATTGGGCCGAGATGATAAGTGATAATTTGCATGAGCAGCTCCTGAGCTTGAGGAGAATGAAGACATTTTACATGAGCTCTTATATTATCTATATGTTGGCACAGATGACGAAGTACAGGGGGATTTCTTACAAGGAACCTGTCGGTTGTGGCTCCCATCAGTTTAAAATATATGATGCTTGTCCGCAGTTGCATTTGGCAAGCACAACTCACTACAAGCGTGTCAACGATTCCTTCACCATGTACATCACGAGGCTGCTTCAGGAGCGATTACATCACATAATCTCGAAGGAAGCCCAAAAGTTGATTGAAAGGTATGGGTGTTGGTTCATCCAGTTTCCGAAATTTTCTTATATTAGGCTGCAAGGTTTCTCATCATATCCATATAGGTTGCCTAAGTACCCAACAGATAGAGTTTTAATGCTAGAAATATCTAGGCAATTGCTTGCCTTTGATAAGATTCAAAAGAAGAAGAAGAAAGGAGGGGTAGAATTTCCAGTTGTCATGGGCAACTCGGATGAGGTGTGTCCTTCAATACAGGCAGCTAGAGAGGCTGAAAGTGAACTTCAATTTTATCATTTCTCATATCATATTAGCCGACAACACTACGACCCACATCATAACATCAAATGGGTACTGTCAGAGGAGTTTAAACATAAGGCCACCATTGAGGATTATTGGGCTGATGCGGCTGATGAGATTGAAATAAGGAAAAGGATGTTTTCTCGGTTGCCGATTACTTTGATCAGGGAGTGTGAAGTGGTGCCGGTTCTAGACCAGGTGAACAAGGATATGGACGTTGTCCATCCCGATTATGCAGCAGTGAGAGATACTCCACTTCCACCTCCAGATTGGTCAGAGCCTGAGATTGCTGATTTGGATACACTTTCTATCCCGCTCTTGACATTCACCAGAGCTTGGGTTGATAGGCGTGTAAGCAGATTGAAGAGTAGGTCAATTGCTTTGACTTACAATATGATGGGAGATCATAGGACACCCACCACAGGCAGAAAGAAACAAATTACACGAGGTCCAGAGTCCAGAAGGAAGGAGATAGTTCGACAGGAGCCTACTCAGCCAGAGCCTCCACGAGTCACAGTTGCATCACCATTGGAGACACGTTCTCCAAGTATACAGGAGGTCTCTTTGTTTGCTGATCAGAGGAATACACTGAATCAGGTGCAGGTGGTATAGGATAATATTCAGCCTCCACGGAGAGAGTCGGTTGGCCAGAGTGTCAATGCACCTGTTAGGGTTGATCAGCAGGATGATGAGGGGACTATTACTAACCCTCAGTTTCAGCAGGAGTTAGAGGCGGCAATGAATGAGGATGATGATATAGTTTCAGGTGACACTCAGCCACTTGAGGACGATGAGCCTCGCCAGAATGATGTAGAGGTTGAGCAAGTTAGAGAGGTAGAGGCACAAGAACAGCAGCCCTTTGATATACAGTATGATGTGCCTGATTGGCTTAAGGACAGAATGAGGAGAAGCCCCAGTGAGGAGCTTGATCCAGCAGTTGAAATGGAGGAGTTTTTGAACAGGATCAGTGCACCTCCACAAAAGAAGAAGACAAGAAAGTTTTCGAAGATATCCACTGAAGAGGATGGTTCCTGTACTCTTCATGTAGCTGTGCCACGAGTTGAGTGTGACCGAAATGAAGCAGTACCTGAGAATTATGTGGTCACGACTCTAGATTTGGGACGCCCCACTGGTGCGCAGATTGTAGAAGAGTGTGATAACTCCTACTTCGCCCTCAAAGATAGGTTATTCAAGAAAGAAGGGAAGTATAAGAAGTTGAAAAGAGAACACAAGGCCTTAGTTGGATATGTACAGCAGTTATCTCGTTCTCGAGGGCAGGATATACCAGTGATAGAGCCTCCAGTGGAGATACCTAGAGAGTCCATCAGTGGCTTGGTGGAGTTAGGAAAGATGGCGCAGGAGGCAGATAAGTGGGTCACGGGAGTCCGTACCGAGACAGAGAAGTTTATGGAGGACCTTGCATTTGCTTTTCAGCAGGCCTCTAGTATTTTGAAACGGATGGATGCAGTGGATCATGCTTGGGGCGATGCTTCTATCTATTAGAGCAAAGTAATCCAGCGTCTTGAGGCATTGAGACATGTTCCGTTGCGATTGCTGATTGATGGAGGTGTCATTCAGGAGAATGACAGGTATGATTTCTCTAGATGGTATTCTTTAGCGATCACGGGGTGTGGTTTCTTCGACGCGGCACAGGCGGATTCAGCCAGGATACATAAGGCCATGGCCAATATCATTGATGGAGTTCAGAATACTTTTGAGGCCATATTTGCTAGCCGGTTGAATTCAGAGGAGGTGAATGTTGATAATTTGAGGGGTAGGCTGGTGCCTTTCTTTTCGGATATTAAGACCTTTGTACAAGATGATTTCGAGAATACTTCTACTTTCTCCACCTTGATCCAGAACAGGCAGGACTCCTTGATTGCTTGGAGAAAATCTTGTGCAAGGCATGAGCATTCAGTCACAGTGTTAGAGTTTCAGTTAGATTGCATTCCACCCATTTCAGTTCAGGAAGTTGAGGCTGTACTTCGCAGATTCGTGGAGTTTGCAGTCAGAGAGAAGGCAAATGGGAATGCACTACTGGACGAGGATCTTCTAGAAGAGTGAATGTGGGCATTTATTGCCTTTACTATTTTGGGAGTGAGTGGGAATCTTTGATTCCTATTTTGGCAGTTTTTAGGGTTAGGGCTGAGGTGGCACGATTCTGGCCACTCTATTAATTGTAACCCTAGCTGTCTTTTGGGACTTGGCTAGCTATATAAAGGGGGAGCCCCCCTCATTTGGAACTCAGTAGACATTAGATCAGAGTCGAAATTGAGTTAGAGCTTAGAAGCTAGAGAGTAGAGTATAGTAGAGCATTGTAGACATTTTGCATAGTGTGGAGAAGAAAGAAAGTTTTCCCTTTGAAATCTTTTGTGGAGATTGTTGTGTAACACTTTTCATGATAATAGATCTTTTCATTGATGGTGGAATTCGTCTTGTCATGAATAGCTAGCAAGGTCTCTTCTTTCTTTCGTATCCAAGTAGCTTAATTTCATGCAATTAGTTTACTTTGATGTGTGGTATTTTTGTTGAGGTAGCTTCTTTCATTCCATACCACTAGCGGCTTGTTGATGATAAGTTCGCCTTGCGTGGTCAACTGGACATTATCTTGAGTTTAACTTCAGTTGTGATTTGTATACTTATATGCGTCGTTCTGATGGTGTATGTATGTCAAATTATGATTTGAACATCTTTTGCTATCCCTTTGAAGATTGCACTGATTTCGCTGAAGCTGTCCAACGTGAGGCTAGGTGAAATTTGGTTGAAGTCTGCCAAAACTAAGTTCCACATATCCTACATTTAGAGTAGATGTACAAGTTTCTTAGGCCCTATACTCTTTACTTTCCGCATATTTCCGATTAGTTTTAGGAAAACGAACCACATTGCCAAATCATACGTACAAGAATCCCCTTCAAATCATACACTGACTGTTAACTGCAAGAAGTCTGAACAATTGCGTAAGTCCCCTCGTAAGAACACAGCAATACACATCAACCAAACTGGGTCTATTCGCATTAAAGGAACCTTGGAGTTGAAAGCATGAACTTACTCGCAATCTTAGCATGCTGAATACTTTGTTCAAGAGAGAATAGAGTATCCGTTGGGAAACTTTGTTCTGTGTTGGTGCGGTCTCAAAAACCACGTCAACAGTACCTAAAGGACTTGGAACCCATTGCAACAATGATCTAGGAAGTGTTATACATTGTAAAAACTTTAGATCACAACCAATCTCTCATAGCATGGCGAGAGGCACGAAGGATCTTGAATTTCATGAAGACAGATTGTGACAAGGAATTTAGAAGCATTTTTACAAGTGAGGATTGGCTCGACACGAAAACACCAGAAATGATGGCGACCTAGCTCCCAAACAGGCCAACATACAACGAGAAGGATGGCAAGTTGATAGCTCAGCTTTTTGAGATGGAGATGACCTATAGAGAGCTGTTTCATGTGTGCGAAGTATACGAAGTAAACTATCCAAGAATGACCACCAAGGCTAATAAGGCTATAGCCCTCTCCTAGAAGATCCGTGCAAAGGTGGATTCCTCCAACTAGTGTCTTGAGAGTGAGCTTCAATAGCAAGCTCATCTTTTGGAGGAGAAAGTAAAGGTGGCCACTAGGGATGTAGAGTTGGTTGAAAAAGACAAGAGGATATTGGCATTGGAAGACGAACTGGCTAAGCAGGTTGGGGAGAAAGACAAGAGGATACAGGTACTAGAGGAGGAGCTGGCCAAGCAGGTTGGGGAGAAGGATCAGGAGATAACAAAGATCAACCAGCACCTTAGGGAGGCAGTCCACTTGGTGAAAACAGCTAGGGAGAATGAGTTGAAGGCGGCACATCACCTAAAACTCAGGATGGAGGAAGTCTACTGGCTTCGATAACAGAGCGCACAAACAACCACCCCGACCTCCTCAGTATACCCAGCTTCAGGGATGTCCTCTCACCCGACTTCTCACTAGTGTTATTTCTAGGTAGTAGTCTTCTAGTTTTTGTTGTAGTTGTTTGGAAGACAACTTGTTTTTAGGGGGGCGATGATGTAGACAGCCTTGTTAATCAATAATTATGTTATGGTTTGTCGTACTAGTAGTTTAAAATAAAATAGAATAATACTTTGCACAGATTAACGTAATCGGCAATTAGTCTGATGGTTGATTAGTTAGGAAGCATTGCCGACGGTTGGTATCTCAACCAAGGTCGGCTGGCTATTTATGCACTTAGTTCTTTTGTAGTCGGACATTCTTCTGCTGTGATGTAATTATTGCCATATTTAATGAATGATGCAGCAATCTCTTCTATGCAATATGTGTTCTAAATTACTTTTTGTATATTGTTTGTGAATTTCCGTTTACTCTCGTATAACAGTAAAGAACCCCAGTGTGTAAACATGGATCTGTTTTTGCAGCCCCATTTTTTGTATGTTAATATAAATATTTTCAGATTTTTCAAATGAAAAATGTAATGCCCCCAAATTATGATTTTTGTATTTTTCTAATTTTTTGAGAAAATGGACAACTAAAAACAGCAAATTGGAAAAGAAATATAGTGCTAGTAATTAATGCAAATAACTGAAATTATTTATTTCAAACCCTCACTTGTAAGAACTGAAAATAGGTAATCCTTGTGACTGAAAATTAGTCAAATATGAATATGGCACTTAATAAATAAAGGTTAGAAAATGTATGATAGCAATACATATCATCACGAACTCCCCAGACCTGATATTTAATTAATGGCACAAGAGGAATGCTAATATAATGATGCTGAACCAATATTTTTGAATTTGCCAAAATGTTAAATATTCATACAACATGCAAAATTGGACAAATAATGATTAAATCTGATTTATTATAAGTGATTATGAACCTATATGGTTGTTGTGCGACCTGTTAGGTGCATGAAAATGATTGTGGTAGGGCTTAAAATGGATGTTGGCAGCTGGAAAGGCATAGAAATTATTGCACCAGCCTTCAAAGGTTCATGAATGCAGATCTGCCTTAATAATTGTGCTGGAAAATGTGTAAAAGTGTAAATTACTGCCCTAAAATGTCAAAGACGGTGACTAAAAATTGATTGCCCCTCCTCACATGATTGGCCCTTCAAAAATGTCAGAGATGGTGTCAATGCTAGTTGCCCTTGAAAAACTGATTTTCCCCTCTAGGAAAGGTATGCTAGCCTCAAATCATGTAAACAATGACCTCAAATAGCAGCAAGACCCTAAAAATGTACAAATAGATAAATATGATGATCTTCTCAAGTGTGACACTCAGGGTGGATTATAGAAATCAGCTCCAACAATAGCAATCTATGATTTGCTTACAAATATGTACAAATTCTCCAGATCAGCAAACCATACAATTCCTATGTGGAATTTTCATTGATGGAGAATGAGAATTTTTATCCTCACCTCTAAAATGAATATCCAGGAGGGTTTTTGTCTTCAAAGATTTCTTGAAGTAGCCAAGGGTTTCATCCTTGGATGAATAGAATGAACGCAATGCTCAATCTGGAAAGTGACTGAAAATGCCAAAGTGAACGCTAGTTGCAAATGAAGGTAAGCACTCTTCTTTTAAACTTTTACAAATCAAGCCCATGATTAATAATTCCCTTCCAAAGTATGTCACTTTTTTTTTTTATAATTAAGTATTTAAAAACACTTTTAACTAAATAAAATAATATTATATTAGTTGCCCCTTGAGTATAAAATTATTGAGACCAACTTATAATACATTTCTTCTGCTCTTTCCCTTAGACTACTAGAAATGAGGATAAGTTAGAGGATTTCTCCATGGCTCTAGTTTGAAAAAAGGGACATGACAGTCCGCCCTTCTCAAAATTGCTTGCCCTCAAACAATTATAGATTTAGATAATCAAGAAATTTTGCACCCTCCCAAGTGGCAACCTCTAGTGGAAGACTCTTCCAATACACCAAGTACTCCCTTATGGTCCTATTTCTCAAATTATTCTCACATCAATGATAGCTTCAGGCACTAAAATCAACTCACCCTCGTCACTAGGTGGTGACAACTCTATAGGAGAAATATGTTGTTTAAGTGCCCTTTTGAGGCATGAAACATGCAACACAATTTGATCTCATAAGCAACCTCCCTAATCCTCCTCAAAAAATCCTGTAAGGCCCATAAAACCATGGCTTGAGCTTTTCAACTCCACTTCTTTTGAGAAAAGGTTGCTTATATGGCTGTAACCTCAAGAAAACAATATCTCCCATCTCAAAATTCCTCTCCAAATGGTGGCAGTTTGCATACACCTTTTGCTGATTTTGCACTTGCTGTAGTTTCTCCTTGAGTGCTCTCAAAATATCTTGGCTTTGTTGAACCAAATCTTTTGCCCTTGGCACCATAGTATCTTTAGTAATCAAATCCACAAAAGATGTAGCATTATATCCATACAAAGCTTTGAATGGAATCATACCATTCCTCGTCTTGATGTAGCTTGACTTCCTCATTTTGATTTTCTTCCCTCTGCAAGAACTTGGGTTGAGATGGCCTAGATGTGGAACCCACAATAGTTTGTATGATTAGCTAGAGCACTTTGTTCACCTACAAGAGCTGATGTAGCTTTTGTATCATTCAAGTTTTGCATTGTTTGAAGTAACTGTGTCATAAAATCTATCATTTGTTGATGCCTTTGGCTCATGCTAATAATGACATTGTACTCAATTTTGGTTTTCTTATTATCTATCAAAACCTTTTTACCTCTTTCATCCATTTCTTCTATTTCTAGATCCCTTACTTTCCTTCTTTGATACACTTTGAGTTATTTATTGCTGGGCTGCATGAAAGCTTATTAGATCTAACCCTGCAAGTTGGCAAAATCTTAGCCCTGATACCACTGTAATAGTCCCAAATTATGATTTTTGCATTTTTGTATATTTTCTAAATTTTTTGAGCAAATGAACTGAAAAACAACTAATTGAAAAAGAAATATAGTGTTGGTAATTAATGTAGATAATTGAAATTACTTATTTCAAATCCTCACTTGCAAGAACTGAAAATATGTAACCCTTACGACTGAAAATTAGTCAAATCTGAATATCGGACTTGATAAATAAAGGCTGAAAAATATATGACAACAATATGTATCATCACCAAAGCCCCAAATCTAGTATTTAATCAATAACACAAGTACAATGTTGATATAATGATGCTGAAACAATATTTTTTAATTTGTCAAAATGCTAAATCTTCATACAACATGTAGAATTGGACAAATAATGATCAAATTTGATTTATTACAGCCAATATGAACTTGTATGGCTGTTGTATGACCTATTAGATGGTTGTAAATGGCTGCGACAGCGCTGAAAATGGATGTTGGCAGCTGGAAAAAGGTATAGAAAGTGTTATGCTAGCCTACAAAGGCTCCTCAATGCAGATCTTCCCTAATAATGATGCTGGAAAATGTGTAAAAATGCAAATTGCTGCCCTAAAATGTCAAAGATGGTGACCACAAGCTAATCACCCCTCCTCACATTTGATTGGCCCTTCAAAAATATGTCATAAAGGATGTAAATGTTGGTTGCCATTGACAAGAAAATTGATTTGCCCCTCTAGGAATGGTACAACAACCTCAAATCATGCAAACAATGACCTCAAACAACAGCAAAACCCTTAAAATCTGCAAATAGATAAATATGATGATCTTCCCAAGTGTGGCACTCAAGGTGGATGATAGAAATCAGCTCCAACAACAGTGATTTATGATTTGCTTGCAAATATCCTTTTTCCAAAACCTGAAAATGTGCATAAAATTTCCAAATCAGCACACCATGCAACTCTTGTGTGGAATTGTCAATGATGGAGAATGAGGATTTTCAGCCTCACCTCCAAAATAGAAATCCAAGAGGTTTTTCATCCTCATATTTTTGAAAACACCAAGGGTTTTCGTCCTTGGACGAGTAGAATAAACACAACTCTCAATCTGGAAAGTGAGTGAAAATGCCAAAGTGAATGCTAGCTGCAAATGAAACTAGATGCCCTCCTTTTAAACCTTTCCAAACCAGGCCCATGATTAATAATTTCCTTCCAATTTTTTTTTTTTTTTTTAAATTAAGTGTTAAAAAATATTTTTAATTGAATAAAATAATATCATAATAAGTTGCCCCTTAAATATAAGATTACTGAGCCTAACTTATAATGCATTTTCCTTGCGCTTCCCCTTAGCCTACAGGAAATGAGAATAGGCTAAAGGTCTTCTCCAATGGCTATAGTTCGAAAGTGGGGACATGACAAAAGTTGTAATTGTAGAAGTGGCAAGGTAGGCAAATCTAATACCTTGTGGTTAAATAAACTAACTTATGAGACACAAACTTGTATGTAAATTCAGAAAGCAACCCCAAAACACATTTGCATCATCTCTTATTCGTAGCACTTTAATAGCAACATAGTAACAAATAATGAGATTTATTATTGTGTAGTTTGGTGTATCAAAGCTTTGTAACTAGGGATTTTGCTTTGTTTCTTGTAAAGAATTACTACGAAGACATTTCAGTTGACCTACGAGAGACAGTACAGCCATATTGAGAATTATTCTCATCTTTATTTTTTCTTCTAAATCCCCAACAACCATTATTTGGCTAATGGAAAAGTGTCTATTATATTAATTAAAATAGCATAAGCCCAAGAAAATTGAAGCATGACAGTTACACTCAAATAGCATCAAAAAGCTATCCAAAATCAGAATATAGAGAGATATTAATATCAAAATCCTTCCAAACCACAACAAACCAGAACCCCGCAAGTATTAGATGTCTCTAGACATGCATACTAATCAGTGTAATAGCTAAGATTGTCTATTTGTGAACTCTTTAATTTTTTTCTCTAAACTCTTAGATTGTCTTTAGATAATTTTCCAATCTTCACTTCACATTCTTCCATTATGCTTAGCAACTCTATAATTAACATTCATTAATATTGAATTTGGATTTCAGCTTGAAATCCTGCTCCATTATTTGAAACTTTTCCAAGCCTATATCATAAAAGGATCATCCATTTTTCTTGCTCTATATGGTTCCCCGGGCCCTTATTGCTCATATACATCAACACACTGCATCCTTTCTTTATCCCATTCAAATATTTTTCCTCCACGAGGGGCTCTTTAGAGCTTCCCGTCCTTTCAAAATTAGTATCTACAATTATTTTAATGGGACAATCTTTTGGCCATCATTATTTTTCAGTAGCATTCATTTTTGTTGATTTTTTATAACCATTCTATTGTGTTTTAGAAATTTCAATATTGGTTTATGTATACTTATAAATGTCTACTTCTAGCAACTGACAATTTGTCATATTTATCTTAAGGTGACTTTGGAACTACAGAAATGCAAGGAGATTCCTTTAGGTGTAAACAATGGTGGGCCTGTTAATTGACAAAGAGCTAATTATTCAGTTTACATTATATTTCAAGAGGTCAGTTACTTATGAATCATATTATGTTGCTTCTATGGTTCTATAGTTAAACACTAACCTGCATTATACATAGGCAGGTCTGTGTAATCTCTTATTACTTGGAAACATATTTTCTCTGGCCATGTGTGTTTAAAAGAGAGGTAATTTATATTTTTAAAATTTTAATTCTACATTTGCTTGTACACATTTACATTTTGGCGACTTTCCAAAGCTAATGCATTTGTATGGGTATATAAGATTAATTTTAGGAATCTTCAATAAGAGATTCTCTCAAGTTAAGGGATAGCTGAGTCGACCAATGGGTCTGAAGAAAATGCTGTAAGTATACTGTTGGTTGAACACTTGAAGTTTGTAAGCTTGGGAAAAAGAAAAACGAGCTTTATGATAAAACTAGGCACTTTCTTCCCTTATACAAGCAGTGCAATGCCTTATTTTCTTGATTTGATTTGCTTAGGAAGGATTTGTGTATTTGTTTTACTTTGCCTCTCCTTTTCTGATGTTTAGATATAGAAATAAGTCATTAAATATATATTGTGTTTACTCAACTAGCAACTCCTGTTCTTAATAGTTAACTCTCTATTGTCTAATAAAGCTGCATGTGATGGCTATTTTACAAATATATACCATTGATCCTACAGATCTCTTTGGCTTAGTTCAATGTTGTCTCTTCTTTTCAAGCTCATCAGTCCCTCAACTAGTCCTCCAAAAAACAGTTATTGCTCACTTTCCTCAAACTTTCAATTTCATAGCTCCAAGTTCATTCACTAGTAGTATTATTCTTTGAAGAGAGGAATTGAGATTGAGCAAAAAATAATTCAATTCATCAAATTTTTTGAATGCTTAAAGTAGGTTCTAAAAACAGGACCTAGTGAATTCTTTTGTCTTCCCCATATCAACTTGGCAAATATTGTGCTTCTTTTGCAATTATACTAGGGAATGTTTTCAACTATACAAGACATCTTATCCAAGATCCTATATGGGTAGGAAACGTGTAATGAAATCCTGGTTAAATAAATTAGGCATACAATAGGAAAGTACAGTGCATGCACTGTAGTCCATGGCAGGGCATCAGGCAAATTCACCATGAGAAAATTCACCACCACAACAAATTCACCACCAACAATTCACCGTCGTGGAAAATTAATCGCATTAACAATTTTTAATACATATTTCCAAGGGCTCTAAGAAAATTCACCGCTAGCAATTCACCGCCAACAATTCATTGCGAGAAAATTCACCGGCACAACAAATTCACCTCAAGGAAAATTCACCACCAGCAATTCACCGTTGCGGAAAATTAATTGCATTAACATTTTTTAATATATATTTCCAAAACTTTGAATTTTTTTTTTTTGCAAAAGAATAATTTGATTTATGATAATAAAAAATTAATTGCATTAACTTTAGAAAATTTGATTTATGATAATAAAAATGAAAACATTTTTCAATATATTTTATTTTATTCTAATAAACCAATTATACAACAATATCAGTCATTGGTCGAATTGTAGAGTTGGTGATGCACTGATTCAGGTGAAGTTGGATAGGGCCCTCCTTTCTCTTGATTGGATGATTCATTATTCCTGCTCCCTCTCTACTAGATTGGGGTCGGATCACTTCCCCATTTAATTATCGATTGACTTGGATGGTAGAAGACACTCCTTGCCTTTTCTGTTTGAAAAAATGTGGGTATCTCATCCCAATTTTAAAGATAATTTGTCTACCTGGTGGGATATCCAGGTTGATGGTACAACGATGTATAGAATTGCTAAGAAGTTGGCGTCGGTGAAGTCTAATGTGAGGATTTGGAATAAGTCTTCCTTTGGGCATATCTTTCATGAGAAATCTTGTATTAAGGAGGAATTGGATCGTTTGCAATAGACTATTTAAGCTTCGGGGTATAATGCTAATGTGGCTAATGAGGAGAGCATGCTTTTATCTCGTTTGCACAACATTGTGGCTAAGGAGGAAGAGTTTTGGAAGCATAGATCCCGTGTGGTTTGGCTCAATTGCGGTGATAGGAACACGAAGTTCTTCCATATTACTACCTTGAAGCATCGCACCTCTAATCGAATTAATTGTATCTGTCACAATGGCGTGTTGATTGAGAATGATGGGGAGATTTGACAAGCAGCCTCCGTTTACTTTGCTGATCTCTTGTCTGACAATTTTGTTCCTGTTTCGGTTGTTCAAGACCAGGTGTTGGGAGTTATTCCTAGAATTGTGACTGAGGATTTAAATAACATGCTGTGTAGTATCCCTTCTGTAGAGGAAGTTAGGAATGCTGTCTTCTCTTTTGTTGGGAATAAAGCCCTTGGTTCGAATGGCTTCCCCAGGTTCTTCTTTCAAGAATTTTGGACAATTGTTTCTAGAGACGTGGTGGATTCTACCAAGGAGTTTTTTGGTAGCTGCAATCTATTGAAGGAGCTAAATCCTACCTTCATAATTCTTATCCCGAAGATTCCTGGTGCCTCAGCCTTTAATGAGTTTCAGCCTATTAGCCTTTGCAACTCTATCTAAAAAATCTTCTCAAAGGTTCTGGCTATAAGGCTACAGAGGGTTCTTCCCTTGATTATCTCTCAGCAACAATGTGGCTTGTTTCTGCAGACAAATCCTTGATCCTATCATCACAGTTCATGAAAATATTGATGGTTAATAAGAAGGCTGGTTTCTTGTTGAAACTTGATCTTGTGAAGGCGTATGACCGTGTGAATTGGCAATTTCTGGTTTAAGTTTTATTTGCTTTTGGCTTCTTGGATAATTTCTTGAAGTTGATTTTGAGCCTCATCTCGACGGTGTCTTTCTCTGTTTTGGTGAATGGCTCTTCCTCTAATTTCTTTAGGAGTTCTAGGGGGTGAGACATGGTGATCCCATTTTCACCCTTCCTTTTCATCATTTTGGCTGAAGCTCTTGGTAGATCTCTTTAGAAGCAGGTTTCTATTGGTGTCATTAAGAGGCTTCGTCCTACCTCTTCCTCTCCTCCCTATTCGCATCAACAATTTGTTGATGACACGATTATTATGGGAGAGTCGTTTGTGGCAGAAGCGAAAGCCATCATATCGGTTTTGTAGAGTTATGAAGCCGCCTTTGGTCAATTGGTGAGTCTTCCTAAGAGCACTCTTTTTTTCCTCAACACTCTGGATAGAAGGAAGCAGAGAATTGTTGGTATTTTTCAATGTTCTATTGGGACTTTGCCCTCCACTTATTTGGGTCTGCCACTTGGTGCTAATGCGAATCCTGATTTGTTTTGGAATGGACTGATTGATAAGTTTAACGCTAAGTTATTTGGATGGAAAGGCACTCTTCTTAGTCAGGCTGGTAAGTTGGTTTTAATTAAATCTACGTTGCAAAACCTCCCGGTGTATGCTTTAAGCCTATTCCATATCTCGCGAAAATTCTAGGAAAAGATTGAAAGTATTCAAAAATGATTCTTATGGTCTTGTGTGGAGGAAAAGAAAAAAATGAGTCTGGTTTCTTGGGAGGTGTGTCAATCTAAAGGCCAAGGAGGTTTAGGTTTGAGGAAAGCGAAGGTTTTCAATTCTACTCTTATGGTGAAGTAGTTATGGTTTCTTCTGGCTGGTGAAAAGGATTGGATGGCTAGTCTAGCTTCTAAATAACTCTTTGGAGTTGATAAGTTCATGGACTTCTTAAGGGAAGATTACATTCCTCCATCTGGATCTTTCTTTTGGAATTCCTTGGTCAAGGTTAGAAGTGTTGTTTCTTGAAATATTCCCCTTAGTTTTTTTCCAAATTTTTAGAACAAGTCCAACACAAACACCAATGATTAGCGTTAGCTCCAAAGATAATCAGCTTGTAAAGTAACCCTCACCAAGAATGTTCACCAAGATCCAATGAAGGCGAGGTGATAGCATATGGTGTTGGGGATTGTTAGCAATAAACTGAACTGAATTACAATGTTGGAAATGAAAATGTAGGCGGTGGACCAGCCATGAATTCCGCACTACCACTTATTCAGCAGGAGTAGCAATACTAAATGAAAAAATGCTGAAAGTAAAGAGGCTGATTCAGTACTACTGAAACCAGCAATTACAATATGTCTGATACAATGATTTTTGCAATAGAATTTGCTCAAATTTCAATACAATGATCACACAATATCTCCAATTACAAATGTGAATGGAAACACACTGGAAATATAACTTGAAAAGAGAATAACCAGGTCTGATATAAAAATCAGCAATGTGTAAGCTCAAACCAAGAAGCCCCTACTCTACCCAAATGATCAAAACTAATTCTAAACTTCACCAAATCACCCCAAATTGAAAGCAAATATTCCCTAGAAGCAAGGCGACCAGCTAGCAAAGGATAAACAATGCAAATCAGTCACTGAATGAAAGGCACGATTCCTAATGTCAAACCAGAGAGAGGGTACGACCCATAGAGAAGGGCGACCTCTCTAAAAAAATCAATGCTCCAAGATAAAATTTGATAATTTGCAAAGAAAGACGCCTAGAGCAAGGAAATGGAATGAACCAATACCCAGAAGCTAAATAAAATCACGCAATGTTTTATGATTGAAGATCTCCTTGAGTAGTACAATAACCAACAACCCGTAAATTGACCAAAATCATCAAAAACTTCAACTGTGATTGATGCTCGATCTGCATTCTTTGAATGAGAAGCAGTCTCATATCCAACTAGGTGTTATCTTTCAAACACGAAACTGAATCCTTGCTAGGAGGTATGCATTCCTCGAAGCCATAAGCCTGAAAACATTTCGGCAGCAATCCGATATGGCAAACAATGGATGATGAATGAATGAGCAAAGGGCTGCTTATATAGAGCTTGAGGTGACCTTTTAGCTTCCAACATTTCCCTCCAAAAGGGATGCCCCATTTCACCTTTGAAATATTTTAATTTAAAAAACACTTAATTCACCTCATCCCTAGGCGTCCAAGTCTTAAGGGGACATAATGAACATTTAAAATACTAAAATCCTCCTCAATGAGGCGTCCACCCTTAAGAGTCCACATTTTAAAACATCTTTAAGTCATAGCACTAGGCCAAGGTGGCCAAAATGAAAATATAACATTAATGACTTAAAATAATTCTTTCCTCCAAAAATGCACCTCAGAAGCCAAAACCAAATATACTCACAGCCTTGCTAGAAATAGAAGAGCTCACTAAACTACTGCCAAACGGAGCACTGCCAAAAATAGAACTCAAAATAGTAAATTCTGAAAAGTTACCCAATGCACTTGCATGTCATATCACTGCGAAGCACTCTAAAAACCTAGAAAGAACCCGCAAACCAAATTCCGAAACTCCAACCTACAAACCTCCGAAAATGCAAAAAACCTCCAAACAACTGGAAACCCTAATTTTACCTTCGACAAGCCCACGGGAATCCTGAATAGGCTGACGAGCCATTGCATTGCTCACTGATGAGAAGGGGACATTACAGTCTGCCCTCCTTGAGATTGCTTGTCCTCAAGCAACCACAAGTTTGGATGCTGCAAAATTTGTTCACCTTCCCACATTGCATCCTCGATTAGCAGGTTCCTCTATTTCACCAAGTACTCTTTGATTGTTCTTCTCAAAGAGCTCTCCCTAGTATCAATGATCTCCTCTGGAATCAACACCAACTGTCCTCCTTCGTCTAATGGAAGCAATTCTGAAGTAGCAACCACATTGTGCCCAAGCGCCTTCTTGAGGTGTGACACATGGAAAACATTGTGCACCTTGCTACTAGCTGAAAGCTCTAATTCATATGCCACTTCACCAATCCTCTTGATGACTCTAAATGGGCCATAGAAATGTGGTTTGAGCTTTCCTGCACCACTATTCTTGAGAGAAGATTGTTTGTAGGGTTAAAGCCTCAAATAAACCATATCTCCTAGTTCAAATGAACGCTCAACACGCTGCTGGTCAGCATATAACTTCTTCTGATTTTGAGCTTGGTGAAGATTATCCTTCAATGATTTCAAGATGTCTTGGCTTTGCTGCAACATATCCTTCGCTTGTGGAGCTCTACTATCACCAAACACCAAATCTACGAAGCTAGGAGCTTCATAACCATAAAGAGCCATGAATGGAGGCATCTTAATTGACATGTGATAAGAAGAGTTATAACAATACTCCCCCAAATGAAGCCATTTTACCCAAGTTGTAATGTCCCCAATTTAGACCTATGCTCTTCATTTGGATTTAGCCTATTTCCGGAAATCCGTAGGCTACTTAGATGTGCAAATTTAGGGTTTCCACTTTCAGTAAGTCTTGCTTCCAGCTTAGTTAAGCTTTCTGTTGGTTTTGGGGTGAACTTACTATTTTTGACATTGGCTATTTTTAGTAAGTCTAATTTTGGCAGTGGCATCATCAACAGTTTAGCTTAGGTCATCATGCTATTTTCAGCAATCTATCAATTTTAGTATTGGCGTTGGTTTTGGTTATCTCCTTGGACTAAGTTTTATACTTAGTCAATTTCACATTTTTAAGTTGTACCCTATGCCTAGGCTTGATGACTTCAAGTTGTTTTTAAAGAGGGGACATTAAGGGGTCTATTTGAGCATTTAATATTTTGATAAATGTTTTATTGTTGCAACTTGAAAATGGACGCCTAAAGGAAGATGATAAATATTTTATTAATTCAAAAATAAAGTGAATATGTGAGAGGTGGCGTCCCTTGGGGAATTTGAACAGTTTCTTGTTGGAGTTACAAGTTGCTTCATTTTCCCAACTAAAGCTTATTTATTGATGCTTTGAGCCTTCATTCTCATATTTGGAAAATATTGTAAAGTTATGCTGCTGGTTTGAAGTCCAGAATCCGGCTAAGGGAAAGCTTAGCAAGTTTACTCCATTCTCAGGCCTGAAACTATGGTTCCTTAGATGGTATATTGGGAGTGTGCTTCATCCAAAAGTACATATTGAACATTATTGTGGAGTTTGGTGAGATATTTCCAGTTTTCATGTTGCTGGTTATTATTTGGCTGAAGGAGATTTTTATATACAGCTCTTTGTATGATTTTATTCTGGTTATGGGTATTTGTTCATAGTGTTTCTATGCATGAGGTGACCCTACTTGGAAGTTTGCAGATTTTATTTTGCTGATTCTGATTTTGAAGGTGAAAATCACCCCTCAAGAAGGTTGTACCATGCTGGGACTGCCTTGGAATTTGTGCCAAATGATTCTCTAAGTTTTGATGCAGTTTGTGGGTTGGAGATTGGGCGCCTATACCCTAGAATACTTATGTAATTTATCTCGCATCATTTGGAGGTATATTTGGAGAGTTATGAACATTTCATTGATTCATAGTTTGCTGGTTTACAGTTTCAGTTTGCTGGTTTTATTTATCAGATTTCAATAAGTTCAGTATTTGGCTTTAATCTCAGTATTTGAGTAGTTTAGAACTTGAAAGAATCATTCCTCTCACATTTGCTCTCATTCTATCATTGTAACACTTGTAATTTGCAAATTTCTTAATTGTAAGGTTGTGAATTAGTAGTACTAATCCAACCATTGTTATTACTGCATTTATTTGTGCTTTCTAATGCATATACAATAACCCTTGGATGGTTTACTGCCAGTGAGGAGGAAATTACTTTGTATTTACATCTTTCACCCACTGTTAAGTGGTGAATCCCCACTCATGAGTAGATGCCCATTGTAGCGGATGAATTAGTTTGAATTGTTTGTAGTATTCCCCCCACTGTTTAAGTGGTTGAGCGGAAATATTTATGACTGATTCACCGCCTCTTTCAACTTATAGTTGTATTTACTTTTAGTTATAATTCAGTTTCCTATGCCATATGTTAGCAACTTGCCTTTCAAAGGATCTTGTGTGCACATTCTTGGCGTTGAGTGCAATTTCAGTTGATTCCTTTTTGAAGCTAATGCTAATCCATTTGGCATAGTTATGGTTGTGTTGTGATAATTTCAAGAAAAAATTGACTAGCACATTTCACAAGCTCTTTGTTACCTCGAAACATAGTTTCTGAGGTAGCCCTCCAACCATTTGTTCACAATCTTCGATTAACCACTCAATTTAAAAATCTCTTGCCAAAAAGCACTAAGGAACTTGCTGTTCGTATCACTGACAATATTGCGAGGCAATCCATGCAAACAAAACACTTCTCTAAAGAATAACTCAACTACTTGAGCTACTATCAACTACTTGAGCTGCTGTAAATGAACTTGTAATAGCAAAGAAGTGAGAAAACTTGGTCAATCTATCTACCACAACATAAATGCAATCTCTTCCTTGTACCTTTGGCAACCCCGTGATGAAATCCATCACAATACTCTCCCACTTTTGATTGGGAATGGGCAGGGGCTGCAACAAACCAACTGGAAAAGAATGCTCGTTCTTGTTCATCTGACAAGTAGAACACTTCCTTATGTAACACAAGACTTCATCCTTCATCCCTTTCCATGAAAACCTTTCATGTATCTGCTTGTAAGTCTTGAAATACCCTTTATGACCAACAAGGTGAATGTCATGAAAAGATTGTAAAATCTTCTTCTTAAGCTTAGATTTGGGCACTGAGAAGATTCTACCTTTATAGAGGATGAAACCATCAACCAACTGATATATTTCATCTTGCAAATGACCTTCTACAATGCTGGTTGCAAACTGATTTTTTGCATAATCAGCAGAAATTAACTCCCTCCAATCTACAGTAAGCTCACATAATGAATTTAGATGAGGCCTTCTAAATAGAGCATCCGTCACTATGTTGTTCTTGCCTTTGACATACTCAATGTCAAAGTCGTAAGCTTGGAGCTTACTCACCCACTTCTGCTGCCTTTCATTTAAATCCTTCTGATGCATGAAGTGCTTAAAACTATTACGATCAGTCTTCACCATGAACATGCTTTCCACCAAGTATTTTCTGAACTTGGCCAATGCGTGTGTGATTGCAAGCATCTCCTTATCATAAATTGAATAAGTTCTTTCAGCTCTCAATTTTTTGCTCTCAAAGGCAATAGGATGTTTTTCTTGCATGAGAACAACTCCAACTCCTCCTGAAGCATCAGATTGCAATTCAAAAGGCTTAGAGAAATCAGGCAGAGCCAACACTAGACATGAGCTCATAATGTGCTTGAATTTATCAAATACTCCTTGTGCTTTATCTGTCCATTGGAAAGCTCCTTTCTTTGTAAGATCAGTAAGGGGGGCTGCCATTTGAGAATACCCCTTCACAAACCTTCTTTAAAAGCCACTCAACCCAAAAATCCCTTCAAATGTGACACGTTCTTTGGGGGTGGCCAATCAAGGATGGCTTTAATCTTCTCTGGATCAACTGACACCCTTAGAGCTGATAATGTGTTTGAGATAAAATAGCTCCGTCATCCCAAACTCACATTTTGATTGTTTTGCAAACATTCTACTTCCAAAATGCTAAGCACTTCCTCCAATTGCTTGAGATGCTCTTCCCATGACTTGTTGTAGATGAGGATATCATTGAAGAAGATGAGCACAAACTTTTCCTCAACTGCTGCCTAAAGATCTTGTTCATACAAGACTAAAAAATTGTAGGAGCATTTTTCAAACCGAATGACATGACAAGGAATTCAAAATGCTCAAAATGACATCTAATTGCAGTCTTCTCAATATCTGCCTCCCTCATCCTTATTTAGTGATGTTTCGATTTGAGATCAATCTTTGAAAAGTACATGGCTCCATGGAGCTCATCAATAAGCTCGTCTATCCTACAGATAGGATACCGGCTCCTAATGGTCTTCTGATTCAACATACGGTAATCCACACACATGCGCATTGTACCATCTTTTTGACCAACACCACTACTGAAGCAAAGGGGCTCTTACTTGGGCGAATGTGGCCCATCTCCAAGAGCTCTTTGATGGCCTTCTCAATCTCGTCCTTTCGCTTCTTTGGATAGTGGTATGGAGTTGTAATAACCAGTTTTGCTCCTTCTTGAAGCTCTATCACATGCTCACAACCTCTTTCAAGAGGTCTCCCAGGTGGAATACTCGCAAAGACTCTGCTCTTCTTAGTAATCAAAGCTTGAATATCTAGATGATAGTGCCTTTTATCCTCAACTGGATTAGCTGGTAAAATCAAGCATTCCGCTGCCCACTCAACTTGATCATGACGAATCGGCCTTTCCATTCTATTGAAAGACACTATACAAGGGCCTCTATTTGACATCCCTCTCAACACTATCCTCTTACCATCAGATTGGAACTTCAATTCCATTGTTTGCATGTTCAATGAGATCTCTCCAAGAGATCACAACCACTATTACAATTATTCAAAACTGAAATACTCGACCACTTATTCAACAAGAGTAGCAATACTAAATGAAAACATGCTGAAAGTAAAGAGGCTGATTCAGTACTACTTAAACAAACAATTACAATGTGTCTGATATAGTGATTTTTACAATAAAATCTGCTCCAATTTCAATACAATGATCACACAATATCTCCAATTACAAATGTGAATGGAAACACACTAGAAATATAACTTGAAAAGAGAATCCCAGGTCTGATGTAAAAACCGGCAAGCCCCTACTCTACCCAAATGATCAAAACTAATTCTAAACTTCACCAAATCACCCAAAACTGAAAGCAAACATTCCCTAGAAGCAAGGTGACCAGCTAGCAAAGGATAAACAATGCAAATCAGTCACTAAATGAAAGGCATGATTCCCAATGTCAAACCAGAGAGAAGATACGACCCATGGAGAAGGGGGACCTCTCTAAAAAATTCAATGCTCCAAGATAAAATCTAATAATTTGCAAAGGACGCCTAGAGCAAGAAAATGGAATGAGCCAATACCCCGAAGCTAAATAAAATCACACAATGTTTTATGATTGCAAATGTCCTTTAGCACTACAATAACCAACAACCCGTAAATTGACCAAAATCATCAAAAACTTCAATTGTGATGCTCAATCTGCATTCTCTGAATGAGAAATAGTCTCATATCTAGCTATTTGTTATCTTTCGAACACGAAACTGAATCCTTGCTAGGAGGTATGCATTCCTCGAAGCCATAAGCCTGAAAGCATTTTGGCAGCAATTCGATATGATAAACAATGGATGATGAATGAATGAGCAAAGGGCTGCTTATATAGAGCTTGAGGTGGCCTTTCAGCTTCCAACATTTCCCTCCAAAAGGGACATCCCATTTCACCTTTAAAATATTTTAATTTAAAAAACACTTAATTCACCTCATCCCTAGGCATCCAAGTCTTAAGGGGACATAATGAACATTTAAAATACTAAAATCCTCCTCAATGAGGCATCCACCCTTAACAGTCCACATTTTAAAACATCTTTAAGTCATAGCACTAGGCCAATTTTAATGACTTAAAATAATTCATTCCTCCAAAAATGCACCTCAGAAGCCAAAACCAAATATACTCACAGCCTTGCTAGAAATAGAAGAGCTCATTGAATTGCTGCCAACTGGAGCACTGCCAAAAATACAACTTACTTAAAATAGTAAATTCTGAAAAGTTACCCAATGCACTTGCATGTCATATCATTGTGAAGCTCTCTGAAAACTCAAAAAGAATTTGCAAACCAAATTCTAAAACTCCAACATGCAATCCTCCGAAAATGCGAAAAACCTCCAAACAAATGGAAAGTGTAATTTTACCTTTGACGAGCCTACGGGCATTCGGAATAGGCTGACGAGCCATTGCACTGCTCACTAATGAGAAGGGGACATTATATTTCCATTGGTCTTCAGTGGTCGGTTGGCAATGGTAGGGACATTCTCTTTTGGGATGACTGGTGGATTGGTCACGGTCCTCTTCGAGATGTTGTCTGGGCGGCTCCCTTCAGGGATCTTTGTGTCCGGGAATTTGGAATTCTGGTTGCTGATTATATTGTGGATGGGGCATGGAAAATAATTCATGAGGAGTTTCAGGAGCTAGAGAATCTTTATGGTGTGTTGACTTAGGTTCATATTCCTGTAGTTCCTCAGAGGGATCGGGTGGTTTGGAGGCTGCTCCTGCAAGGTCATTTTTCGGTGGCATTTGCTTTTCACTCTCTGAATAATATTGTGGGCCCACACGTCCTCCTTGGGCTCTTGTGTGGTCTTCGAATCTGATTCCAAAGATCAATATGTTCTTGTGGTTAGTGGTGCAGGATAAAATCTTGACCATTAACAATCTTTGGAAAGGAGGCTTCTCCTTGCCTAATAGATGCTATCTTTGTGAGGAGGATTCGAAGGACAACTGTCATCTATTTATTGGGTGCAGATTTGCTCGGGAGGTGTGGGTGCTCTTTCTTTATCTTTGGAAGGTGGAGTGGATCTTCCCTTATTCGGTTTGTAGCTTTGGCTTCAGTGGCAAGCTCCCTCCACCAATCCCTCTTTGTGTTTGCTTTGGTCCCTTATTCTTCCTCATGTTGTTTGGGGTCTTTAGAAGGAGAGGAATAATAGAATTTTTAGGGAGGTTGCTCTCTCCCCGATCTCCTTGTTTTTCAAAATCTTTTTGGCCATTACGGAGAATTTCTTGCAAGTTGTTGCTAATTCTAATGTCCCTGGTCGGGTGGTGGTTTCTGATTATGATTTTTGTGTGGCTGATCAGTGGAAGGTTCCCTTTCACATTGCCAAGCCTTTGAAAAAAGCTAAGTCGGATAGGGAAGGGGTTATTTGGTATTCGCCTCCTCCTGGGTGGTTTAAAGTCAACTTTGATGGTTCTGCTAAAGGCAATCCAAGACCTGCTGGTTGTGGGGGAGTGTTAAAAGATCATAATGGTAGGCTTGTTTTGGTGGTGGCACTCCCTTTGGGGATCCAGAAAAACCACTATGCTAAAGTGGCAGTAGCCTATTATGGTATAAAATTGGCTAGGGAGAAGGGGAGTTCCAAAATTTGGGTAGAAAGGGACTCTTTGAATATTATCAATTGCCTAAGGAAACTTTCCCCTCCTTCTTGGTCTATTGAAAGATTTATCGTTGATGCTCTCTCTATGTTGAATGACTTTGATGAAGTTTATATTTCCCATGCCTTTTGTGAGGCTAATGGGGTTGTGGATTTTTCGCCAATCTTGGTGTTTTGTCGGCTAGGTTGCGGGAGTTTAATGATAACCTTCCGTGGAGCTTTTATCCTTGCTGAGCAATGATTGTGAACAATGGTGGAAAATGGGTGCTTTATAACCTAGGTCATAAAACACCACTATTTTCCAATTGTCATTCAAATATGCCCTAGGATCCCAAATTGGATTGACTATCAACCCAACGGTGAGTCAATTATCAACAAGGAAGACCTAGGAGGGGTTCTTTTAGGCTTTGAAGGGTTCACAAAACTTAGTAATGCAAGCCAAATGATGAGTGCAAATGACAAAATTAAGCAATAGTAAGTTAGGATGTGTGTAACTGGGAAGTCTGGAAATGTGATGAGGATTCTGGAAATGCAAAAATGCTGTCAAAATATGCTAGAGAGGACTAAGACACCCTTACTGTTGTCTTAGTCTCGTTGCTGTTTTTTAGGGGAAATGTGGAATCTTCGGATGTCGAAACAAAATCCGAAAGAATCTCTGCAAAATACCCTTGGGAGGACTAAGATGCCCTTATTGTTGTCTTAGTCTCGTCTTGAATTTCTGAAATCTCTCAATGTGATCTTGAGGTCCAAGGTCTAAACTTCTTCTCAGATCTCAGGGCCTAAAACTTCCAGATCTGGCCTGTAGGTGAGTTTCCATGAAGATGACAACTTTGCAATGCAACTTTGCAACTTTGCACTTCAAATGATCTTCAAGTCTTCAACCTAAATCTGCAAACACAAACATGCAAGAGAGGAAAAACTTGTTGATTGTTAGTAAATGGGGGCTTGCCTTGGTCAAACCCCTTGTTGGTAATTAAACCTTGGAATGAAATAGAATAATGAAGGGAAATGATGAATGAACAAAATGCTATGTTGCAACTCACCAAACCCTTGTTTTGAAATCTACAAACTTGTATGAAGTGGCTAGCTTGGATGTATATCTTGAATTGAAGTAGTGCTTGATAGATCTTGACTTGAATTGCTTGCTTGAATCAAAAACCTACATCACAAATGTTAGCTCAAAAACACACATGATGCAAGAATATCTTGATATGATGCTTGAATCTTGATGATGGCTCCAAATGCTTGATGAATTGCTCTTGATCTTATAAACTTGCCTTAGGAATGAATACTTGAATGCTTAGATGATAAATGAGTGAAAGAATCTTGTATTTATACTTATCCATGCTTAATATCCCGAAATTACACTACAACAAGACAACATATGAATTCATTAATTAAAGGAGGCTAAATCCCGCCAAGATTTGAAATTAAATCTTGAAAATAACTGAAGAGGGACTAAGACGCCCTAGGTGGCGTCTTAGTCCCGAGGCTTGAAACTCAGGGCACAAACTCCAAAAAGGGGCCCATTTAAGGTGCATTTGAAATCAGGGTTCTGAGACCTTTGGAGGACAAAGACGCCCTAGGTGGCGTCATAGTCCCAGTCCAAAAATCAGGGACACGGCTAAAATCATTAAATTATCATTTATCCTTTGATGTTTGTTGGGATTAGCCATAAAAAGATGTAATTTATTAGGCTTGTGGATGCAAAATAGGACCAATTAAGACATAAATAAGGATAAACAAAGCAAGGCAGGTGCAAACAAGTGTGAAAATGCAAGGGTATGCATTTTCCTACACTATAGATTGCATCTAATTTTTTGGAGGGGATTGTTTCTTCAGGTGATGTCAAGGGATGGCAAGTTAATAATTATCTTCTGATGTTGATAAGACACTTGATGGTTGTGGTGTTTATTGGAAATTGTGGGAGGATGAGTTATATGTTCAGGAGAGATCTAGCCATTATTTTTTTATGTACCTCGAATGGCAGGTCCACACGCTTTCTAGGTGCAATTTTATCTTTAACCCTTTTGTTTACTTGCATTTGTGTTCTATGGGATTTCTTTCCTGTGAAGTGCTTGGCGCCTTTGAAGATGGGAGGTGATAAATGCAGGACCGAGCCCTTCTTGTGTGTTGAGATCAAAGCCAATGCTGATGTGTGGAAGATTTTACAGAAGGGAGGGTTTACTCTGTTCATGGAGAAATTGAATGGGTTTGAGTCAAATGTCTCGCAGGAGTTTGTCGAAGCTTGGCACGGTTGGGTGCTGAGTTTTTTTGGTATGGACATTACTGTAAATGAGGAGTTTATTGCGGAAGTAACAGGGTTGTCGAGTCAAGGGAGGAGATTCTTCAGAGAAAAATCCATGTCGGGGGTGGCTAGAATGAATTTCTTGAGGGACAAGGAGAAGGCAAAAATGGTTAGACTCCAATGTGGTGGTTTTAATTGCACCAAAATTAAGCCTATTTGGGGTGAGGTGGCCATGGTTCCGATGCATTACTTTACCTTGGACGGGAGGTACATGGCTCTTTATGGGCACCACTTCGTGCTGCTAAATCATTTCCGACATGGGAAGCTTGTATCGTTTCCTTTCTATCTTTTGTTGTCTTTGGAGAATGGGATTTCGAACTTCAGAAAGAATCCTAAAACTCCTTTCTTACATGAGGGTTTGATACTGTTGATTGTGGAACATATAAAAGCTAAATATGTTATTGTGTCCCCCGTTCTTGGTAAGCTTGGCAAGTCCAAGAAGAAGGCTAAGGTGAGTGGGAAATGTTAGTTGGAGGAGGAAGATGATGTTGAAATAAAAATTGAGGATGAATCTTCCGCATGGTCAGATGGTTACCATATGGACCTGGATTATACCCCATCTATTGGGGATAAGAAAAGTTCTGTTTAAAAGGCTAAGCCCTCTTCCTCGCCTGGGAAATGAAAAATTTAGGTTGCTTGTGAAGAGGTGGTTTTGGAGGAAAAAAGAAGTAGAAGGAAGACTTCGAAGTAGGGGCCGGTGAGTTCCTTTGAAATGGTGGAAAATTTGCATGAGGGAATTAGGGTTAATAAGGTTTGTGAGGTGGCGGAAAATGTTAATGAGGAGAATATTTAGGATTGTGATGGAGAGGGGGGGGGTCCCAGTAGTGGGGAAGGTGAATAATTTTGTTGATTTGGAGGATTCCCCTGCAGTGTCGGCTTCTAAAGACAAAGGCAAAGAAAAGGTTGTTTCGCCTGATGGATTCCAGTAAGAAGACTCTTTGATGAGCTCCCATCAGGGGAGGGGTTTGTATTGGGGTGCGATGGACTTTTCTCAAGTTTCAGGGTTGGTAAAGGAAGGGGCATATGTCTTTTTTAATCTACTCATGTGGCTGGTTCAAGAGGTCTAGGACCTCCATGACAAGTATGACACGATTGCTGGCTGCAATATCTCTACCCTGAGAAGCTTAAGGGAAAATAACTCTATTTTTAGTATGGTTAGATCGCTGAACTCTAATCTCGGCCTAATGGTGGAAGACGTTGCTAATTTGAAGAGAGACCATAGCCAAGGGCTTCCACTGTGGAAAGGAAATCCCTGCAGATGCTTAAAGATCTCAATGCTTTGATTAATCTCAGCAAGGAGACGCTTGAGACCTTTGTTGAAAGTTTAGTGTTTCTGAATGAAAAAGCTAGGGAATGGATTGATAAATCCCTATTTAATGATTTAGTGAAGCAGGATGATGGTGAGGACACTGAGATGGGTAAGTAGGCTGCTGACTTGGGGATTGGGCTGAGCGTTCGTACTCAGAGAAAAACAAAAAAGAACAATGTGGTGCCGATGCAGGATGTCAAAGAAATTATGGAAATACAAAATAAGATGATATCTGAGGATATGGAAGCAACTAGGATGTTAAAAGAACTTCTTTAGTCGCTGCTTAGTCTGTCTTTTTTGTTTTGCTTGTGGCTTCTCTGGTTACTTTCTGCTGATGGTTGGCTGATTGTTGTTTAATCAGCTTGGTGTTTTTTGTGGGGCAGCTTAATTGCTTTATCTTCGTGCTGCCTTTTCTTTTGTACATGGTTTCAAGGCCCCTTCAAAACTTGTTTTACGCTAATCTAAAACAATATCAGTCATCTATAATCAATTATACATATGACAACTATATAATCTAATAGTTGGTATTGTTAGCTATACCTTGCAAGTAATCACAAACATTGTTGGTCTCGTCATTACTTAGCCACTACATTTTTTATCCGTTCAGCAGAATCTTTGTACTTTTTTTTTTTTTGCTGCTCTTGACAACTTAAATATTGTTCAATTCGAACCTCATTTATGCTCTGTTCTCTTTTAATGTTAATGAATTTCCAAATATTGGGATGATGTGTCGAAATTTGTTGTTCGAATCCTTTGTGCTAACCTTCAATTAAATTAATAGTTTTGGGAAAATCTTTTGGAACTCCCTCATAACAATTCCACATTTCAATTGGGAATTTTGGTGGCCATCGTCGTTGATGTCTATCGGGACGTCCAATCCGTATATTCTCAAAATAATCAACTACATCTTGAGCTTCCAGAGGTATAATATTGCTCCCACATAGTGTGTCAAATGTGTTTACTACATCATGCACAGGTACAAATGCTAAGGCAAACAACAAGCACATACTCAGAGCAAAATTAGCATCATTTTTATAACGATTCTTTAATCTACAAGCCTGTATTTTGCGAAAAATGCATTGGCAAAAATGAAAAAAGCACCCATGTAATTTTGACGTTGGAAACACTGTTTTTGTTGCGCTTATCATAGCTTTTTCAAAATCTATTGTTATTGATCTTGGCGATGCTAATAGTACCGACTCTTTTATTTTTTGAAGTAGCTGTATATACATATTTTCAGTCTTATCGAGCAAGAATGCATATACTAAAGGCAGACAAACATTTTTTTGTAGCCCATGCAGAGTATATAATTGGTAAAATAGTTGCAGAATAGCTTTAAAAGTGCCATTAGCATACCAATGTTCGCATTGCACCAATGCTTGAAGATTTCTTTCAGTAGAAAATATTAAAAACCTGTTGCTATTAGGTGCAGAATTGAATAGCAAAAATAGCTCTCCATGATGTGTTTTTGTATATACTTCAAGAAAAACTATGTCTTCTCGGTGCATTGGAATAGTAGGCCCAACATATTGTCTAGCTTTTATATTTCTTATTGTTCTCTTCATGGTATCTATACTCGGAAGTTTAGCAACTACTACTTTGGCATTTAGCAATAACACTTTCTATTACAAATTGTGACGTATCACGTGTATTTTTAGCACTATCACTAATATCATTCAAAATTTTAGTGGCTTCGACTTTCGCTATATCTACAATATGGTTATGTTCCTTAAACTTTTTAATGATCACGTGCCTTTAGTAGTCAGGCAAGCATGACACTTGGTTTTTTGATAATCTTCACATCTCCATCAAACTTTGTTTTCAGTTTGTCTTTCTTTATAAAAGAAATAACCATTAACAAACAATTTATGCCTACCTTTTCAGTCTGATAAATTTAAGAAATATTTTTATTTTAAAAACTTAAACAATCTTGATCGTCTGCTATGGGATGAAGAACTGTTGTGATCGTCTACTGTTGGATGAAGAACTGCTACAATCGCATTAATCGAATTTAGTAATGAAGAATTGCTTTTGAGTCCACCTTGGTTTGAAGAATATGGGCTTATATACCATGTCGTGTAGTAGAGATAGACTCTGGAGGACAGTTGACAGGCATTACACCATGATTAAATTGTAATTTTTAATGTTTGTAAAACTGTTAATAAATTGTAACAGAGGTTTTGCAAAACAAATTTAAAGTCTTGGAAATGGTATCAAGTAAATTCACTGCCAACAATTCACCGTCGGAAAATTTACTGCCAACAATTCATCACGAGAAAATTCATCGCCACAACAAATTCACCTCAAGGGAAATTCACCACCAACAATTCACTGTCGTGGAAAATTAATTGCATTAACAATTTTTAATACATACTTCCAAGACTTTAAATTTTTTTTGCAAAACCTCCATTACAATTTCTTAATAGTTTTACAAACATTAATAATTACAATTTAATCATGGTGTAATGCTCGCTAATTGTCCTCCATAGTCCATCTCTATTGCCTGACATGGTATATAAGCCCATATTCTTCAAACCAAGGTGGACTCAAAAGCAGTTCTTCATTACTAAATTTGATTAATGCGATTGCAGCAATTCTTCATCCAACAGTAGACGATCACAACAGTTCATCCAACAATAGACGATCAGTTCTGTTTAAGTTTTTAAAATAAAAATGCCTCTTAAATTTTATCAAACTGAAAAAAGCAGGCATAAATTGTTTGTTGATGGTTATTTCTTTTATAAAGAAAGACAAACTGAAAACAAAGTTTGATGGAGATGTGAAGATTATCAAAAAACCAAGTGTCATGCTCACCTTACTACTAAAGGTGATGTGATCATTAAAAAGTTTAAGGAATGTAACCATATTGTAGATATAGTGAAAGTCGAAGCCACTAAAATTTTGAATGGTATTAGTGATAGTGCTAAAAATACAAGTGATACGCCGCAATTTGTAATAGGAAGTGTTGTTGCTGAATGTAGCCAAGCAGTAGCTGCTAAACTTCCAAGTATAGATACCATGAAGAGAACAATAAGAAATATAAGAACTAAACAATATGTTGGGCCTGCTACCCCAATGCGTTGAGAAGACATAGCTTTTCATGAAGTATATACAAAAACACATCATGGAGAGCTATTTTTGCTATTCGATTCTAGACCTGATAGCAACAAGTTTTTAATATTTTCTACCAAAAGAAATCTTCAAGCATTGGTGCAATGTGAACATTGGTATGCTGATGGCACTTTTAAAACTGTTCCGCAACTATTTTACCAATTATATACTTTGCATGGGCTAGAAAAAAATGTTTGTCTACCTTTAGTATATGCGTTGTTGCCTGATAAGACTGAAAATATGTATATACAACTACTTCAAAAGATAAAAGAGCTGGTACCATTAGCATCACCAAGATCAATAACAATAGATTTTGAAAAAGCTATGATAAGCGCAACAAAAACAGTGTTTCCAATGTCAAAATTACATGGGTGCTTTTTGCATTTTTGCCAATGCATTTTTTGCAAAATATAGGCTTGTAGATTAAAGAATCGTTATAAAAATGATGCTAACTTTGCTCTGAGTATGTGCTTGTTGTCTGCCTTAGCATTTGTACCTGTGCATGATGTAGTAGACACATTTGACACACTATGTGAGAGCAATATTATACCTCTGGAAGCTCAAGATGTAGTTGATTATTTTGAGGATATATGGATTGGACATCCCGATAGACATCAACGATGATGGCCACCAAAATTCCCAATTGAAATGTGGAATTGTTATGAGGGAGTTCCAAAAGATTTTCCCAAAACTATTAATTTAATTGAAGGTTGGCACAGAGGACTCGAACAAAAAATTTCAGCACATCATCCCAATATTTGAAAATTCATTGACAACATTAAAAGAGAACAGAGCATAAATGAGGTTCGAATTGAACAATATTTAAGTGGTCAAGAGCAGCAAAAAATGAAAAAGTACAAAGATTATGCTGAATGGATAAAAAATGTAGTGGCTAAGTATGACGAGACTAGCAATGTTTTTGATTACTTACGGGGTATAGCTAACAATACCAACCATTAGATTATATAGTTGTCATATCTATAATTGATTATAGATTATTGGTTTATTAGAATAAAATAAAATATATTGAAAAATGTTTTCATTTTTATTATCATAAATCAAATTTTCTAAAGTTAATGCGATTAATTTTTTATTATCATAAATCAAATTATTCTTTTCCAAAAAAAATTCAAAGTTTTGGAAATATATATTAAAAAATGTTAATGTGATTAATTTTCCGCAACGGTGAATCGTTGGTGGTGAATTTTCCTTGAGGTGAATTTGTTGTGGTGGTGAATTTTCCGACAGTGAATTGCTGGCGATGAATTTTCCTAGAGCCCCATGGCAGTTCAGGCACTATAAGCAAATAGTCTCCAAGTACATTTTTTGGAAATTCTTACAAGTGCTCCACCCCTCTCCTCTGCCTCTCCTCTCAAAATCGTTGGACAAGTAGTAGATGAAAGTGACTAGTTTGTCAATCACTTAGACTTGCACAACATGACTTTGCTGCATTTTTCAGCATTATTGTTGCTTCACACTGTATTACATATGACACTCTTCATATTGCTTCTTTATCAAATCTTAGATGCTTCCTTGATTTCTTTGTGCTGAAAATTATTTTCAATTTTTTTGATCATGTGGGCATTATTATACTTTCTCTACTTTCTTTCTTTACAACCATGTAAGGTGAGTTATTATTTTTTCAGTCAGTAGGCACTTTACAGATATGCATATCTATCACAAAAGGCCTGCATGTTTATTAAGACTAAGGGTAGGGTCCCATGGGCGGGGGAGAGGCGGGGGCGAGAGGGGGGCTTCCTCAAAAGTGTCAGCAGGTGCTGCTGAGAATTTTTAGGAATTTTCTAAAGCTGGCGGTCCCATGAACTTACTAGCATAGTTCAGCTTAAAATGTTAAGCTCCAAATTTTAAGGAATCCCATGAAGTGTGGTTCATCTTAAACGTTAAGCTCCGTAATTTAAGGAAGCTGGTGGTCTCATGAATTTTACTTTTAATGCCTTTAAATATAATTAATCTCACAATAAAAAAATGAAATATGTTTAATCAATTGAAAACTACATGATGTTATTTGTTTACATTTGTGCATATATCTATTTTAATTTTAAAAAAAACTACATTCTATAGCAATTAAAGTGTAAAGCTATGATCTGCGCCATTCAACTGAAATGAGATAAAAACAAAATTAGAACATAGAATACAAGCTTTCCTATACATTGAACTGAATTGTATGTGTCGATGCCATTTGTGACCATCACCGTCCGCAGCAAATTTCCCAGTTACTGACCTAAGGAAGAAGAAATCTGAATTGTAATACCATATCAAGGCCTTAATATGAACCCTCTGGATACAACGAGTTTTAATATGTACTTGCCTATGCCCAAAATATTGAAATGCTTGTTTACTTGGCATTTCATGTCCAAAAATTCTGAAACTCCTAACTACCATAAAAATAGCGAATGGAGTCTCAATATTCTACATAGGTTATAAATTTATGCTGGCAATTGCCAGCAACTGAAATGTTAAGCACCAACAATCTCCTTGACATCACTTTAAATGGAGATTCAAGTAAAAGTTACAGAACTTTGGTATTGCACGATACAAAAGCTTTACAGATAACTCAACTCTTCAATGACTGCTAAGCCTCAATGAAAAATCCGATATTTATTACAAATCAAGCTCCTCTCAAACATATTCGGTTACCTATTAATATTTTATTTAAAATCAACATCGTATGAGTATTTCCATTTCAAAAGAAAACATAAATTTGAGGTCTTACAGCTCCCACACACAAATCCCAGCAATCATATAAGAATCAAAACTTAGCAAAATCAATATAAACATTTTCAAAACTTATTCAAAATCTAAAACATGTTTTGAAATCTATTATAACCATATAAAATTGATTTATTTTTTTTTTTTTATGGCTCTACATGTTTACATTATTCATATCACCATTTACAAAAGTCATTAATGCTTCTTGAGCACGTTGCAACTGGATCAGCTAATTCAGTGGTTGACATATTTGTTCCATTCTTAACAAAAGCAACATCACACGGATCATCTTCACCTTGCACAACATCTAATGTCATATTATGCATTATACAACAACAAAGAATGGTTTTCGGAATCACTTCCAAATTTGGATGCCTCATTTTCGATTCCAAAATCTGCCATATTTTTTTTATCCTTCCAAATGCACACTCTACCACAATACGTGTTGATGACAACTTAAAATTGAATTCCCTCTGACTACTTGTTAGACCTCCACTGAAAGTTATAATTAACATGTCAACAATGGATACCCACCATCTCCAATAATATACTCTCTTATATTTAATGGGCCAATTGACATTGGTTGACCATTTAATCTTTGTCCATCTTCACACATTTTATGGAAATAAGAATTCCGTACAAGTCTAGAATCATTTACAGAACTAGGCCACCCTGTAAAAATGTCCATGAAATACATATTGCTATCAACAATTGCTTGTAATGACATACTGTAGTTATGATCACGATCATTCCAATCAGTAGAGCACTCATTAAGTGGAAAATGAAATTGAATGTGAGTTACATCCATAGCTCCACAACAATTTGGAAATCCTTGTT
This sequence comes from Sequoia sempervirens, assembly GCA_007258455.2. Classification (NCBI taxonomy): domain Eukaryota; kingdom Viridiplantae; phylum Streptophyta; class Pinopsida; order Cupressales; family Cupressaceae; genus Sequoia; species Sequoia sempervirens. The sequence continues at coordinate 11,991 of VDFB02149440.1, read as the reverse complement.
CTAGACGAAAGCCTTCTTTTACATGCTCAAGTTTCATGTGATTACTAGGCCATTGGATATGACTTCGAAATCGAATATAAAAGATATTGATGAACTTATTTACAACTCTTACCATAGTTGACTTTCCACAACCAAACAGTTCACTAATGTTAAGCATTGTCATCCCAGATGACAATCGTAAAATTGCAATGGCAACTTGTTTCTCTACTAGGACTCTACTTTTTATAGTTGTAGCAAATGAATATGGTATTTTACTTTGTTTTAGATCATCATTCATATTTTCACAAAGATTTTGAAATAATGCATACGACAACTTGAAAATGCTGTGGAGATGTTCATCATCACATCTAACTTGAAAAATGTAGTGGTTCCACCAATGCAAAGAGCGTGGTTTCACATACCACTCCCCCTAAATCCTTCCTTCCCATTGAGAAATAGATAATGTTTCGACAATGTCACTTTCTAACTCAGAAGTGATTGCATGAAGCATTGTTTCCATGTCATCTAATTCCATATTTGATGATTGTCTTATTTCAGATAAATCTATTCATCTCTTAATTTTGTTTTATTTCAGATAAATCTATTCATCTCTTAATTTTCTTTTATATAATGTTTGAATTTTGAAGATCATTCCAAATTTGTAATGCCAACTGAATAATATTTGATGCAGTGGCAAGAAGAAACTTTAGCTTTTTTATTGAATCGGAATCCATTATGCAATAGTGATGTCCTCCTTGCAAAACCACAGAATACAAAAAAAAATCAATAAGTTTCTGAAGCTTATATACAAGAATAATAAGAACAGTATAGAGAAATATGCTATGGTAAATTAAATATGCAGAAATTCTGAAAGCAAATTTGTCCTCAAAAAACTGGAGATTATCAGTGACTGTAAGATAGAGTGCGATGTATGAGTGAGAGATTTAGCAGTATAGAGTTGAGAAAAACAATCAGTGGTATGATACTGATTTGAATGCTCCATTCAAGTTGTTGTAGAATGCCAATAAGAAGTAAAAGGAAGAAAAGGAGGTTGGAATGAGGTGAGAGAATAAAGCATTACAATATGGATTTCAATTGTTGAATCATCCATTTGTCACCGAATGGTTCCAAGATTAGGGTAATCACAAGGATATTGGAGTCCTATTTGTTGATGTGATTTTTGTGACCGCACCAACACAGAATAAAGTAACCCAATGGATACTCTATCCTCTCTTGAACAAAGTATTCAGCATGCTAAGATTGCGAGAGAGTTCATGCTTTCAACTCCAAGGTTCCAATAATGCAATAGAATACCCTTAGTTGGCTCGATGTGTTTTTGCTAGTATTTCAAGGGGACTTACACAATTGTTCGGCAACTGATAGCAGACAACAGATTAAGGGTTTCACATGGTTCAAATGATTTGGCAGGTGAGCACAAGTTCCCTAATACTAACCAGAAATGAACTGAATTTAAATGAGTGCAGGGCCTAAGAAGTTTCTAAATTTTACTCTAAGACGGGATGTGGGATTAATCTCAACAGACTTCAACCAAACTCTGCTCCGCCTCACGTTGGACAACTTACACAAAGTTGGTGCAATCTTCAAAGGAGTGGCAAGAGGTTTTCAAGTCGCAATTTGTCATCAAGACACCATCAAGACGATGCATGCCGAGACGTAAATCACAACCGAAGTTAAGCTTGTAAAATTTTCCAATTGACCACACAAGGAAAACTTGCCGTCAACAAGCTGCTAGTGATATGGACTAAACGAAGTTGCCTTGATTAACACCACAAATCCACAGCTAACATCTACTTGCATGAAAATGAAATTACGCTACTTGAAGGAGGAGGGATGAAGAAACCTTGCTAGCTGCTTATAACAAAGATGAATTCACCATTCAATGAAAGATCTTTTATTATAATAGTTTTCACAACAATCTCTTACAAAGTTTTCAAGGGAAAACTTTCCTTTTCCTTCAAACTATACTATGCTAAGCTATTACAACTAAAGTCTCTCTGCTCTACTCTCTAGTCTGATCTAATGTCTAACTCTACTAATGTCTAATGAGGGGGGATGCCCCTTTATATAGCTGGCCAAGTCCAACAGACGGCTCAGATTACAATTGGCTGGATGGCCCAGATTGTGCCACCTCAGCCCTAAACAAGATTCACCCTAAAAACCACCGCCAAGAGGAGTGGGGTAATAAATGAGCCATTAATGTCCATCATCTTCCAGAAGATTCCTGTTCATAGACGCGTTCACACTGCTTCAACTTCTTGGACTAGTATGGCAGGCACGTTCTCGATCTGACTTCAAGGTGGCAACCTCCTTCTCTTGCTTGATGATGATTTTCCCTTGTTGTTTTATCAACTCCGAAGTGCTTGAGGACGACCTTCTTCTCTCCATCCTGAGCTTTGAAAACATTTCTTTGTCACTTGAGCTAGGCACATACTAAGTCTCAACACTTAGCCATTTTCTCCAAGTATTCGCTTCATCTCCCCAAGTCATCACCGTTTGGTCTCGACGTCCCTCCTGCAAAACAAGCAAGGGGAAGAGCATCAGAACACTTCATAATGTAAATTCACTTTACTTACCTGATTTTCATGCTTTAACTTCCAAGGTTTCATCGTTTTTCTCTAGCCAACTTTGTTTTTTTAATGATTTTTCAACATTATTAGGCTGGGGCATATAACACCCGCACATCATTATTCAATGCCTTAGACAAATTTCATCTTCCTCAAGGGTGCATTTTTTAAAAATCATCTTTTAAAAGTGTTAGCTTCAACTGCATCTTCACTTTTCCAGCTGAGGCGTTCACTTTGACATTTCATCCAACTGTGGCTCTAGCAAAATGTTTTCATCAAGAATTTGATAAAAAATTATCTAGGCATCCAACTTCAAATTCATCCGCCAAGGCATTTTTATGTCCACAACACATTTTATTCCTTGCCTTAGAATTTTTTAAAAAAATTTCCTTAGGAAATTCATCAATCCTGTGCCCATCAAAAATCTTCACCTCGGAATCCTTGGCGAGCTGTGGAAGACTTTAAAATCCATTCCTCATCGCAGACATCCAATACCCAGAAGAAAATTCCCTTCAGAAAGTGTCGAATTCATGTGTCTACAAACGAAGGGGTACTTTTAATTTTTTTGAATTTTAAACGTTAGAAAAATATTTTTCAACAATTTTATTCTTCATCTTCATCTCTAGGCGTATTTCCTTGCTTGGCCTTGAAAACTTTATCATCTTCGTGAAGCTGGTACCTTCTAACTTCCTCTCGCAAATTTTATTCATGCCCCTGAAAATTTTATCTCCTCCATCAACTTGGGCGTATTTTCCTCTAGAGGAAGGCAAAATTTTATGCCTTTGAAAAATTTCATCATCAAAGTTCATCTTGCCTCTCCCTTTTGCGTTTTCCCTGCCTGAAGAAAATTTTCAAGTCACTTTCAAACTGGGCGCATTTTCATGTATCAACTGCCATTTTGTGCCTTAGAAAATTTTCTAGCCTCGACTTCTTCTTTATTTTCTTCAGGCACATTTGAGGGTCAAACTCCAAGCACATTTCAGCCTTCTTCACTTTCATTTTCCTTGCCTTAGAGATTCAATACTCAGTTCTTGTCCCAGGTGCATATAGAGTAGTGAACTTTCAGTTTTGACGCCTTAGAGAAATTTTAAACTCATCCTTTTGAAGGGCGCATTTAGCATAGTGAGCTTCAAATTTTCCAGGCCTTAGAAATTTTCAAGGCCTCTTCCTTTCTTAAGGCGCATATACAGTATCAAGCTGACATTTTCCACCACTTAGAAACCTTTTCAACTGCTTCCTAGGCTTGGGCGCATTTAGGAGGTTGCACTTTCATTTTTGATCACTTAGAAACTTTGTTGGAGTCACCTCAGAGCTGGGGCGCATTTGACCCTCTATGCTTCAAATTTCAATTACTTAGAAATTTTTTAAAGTCATCTCACCACTTGGGCGCACTTTGGGAGTCAAGCCTTTAGTTTTCCATACTTAGAAAATTTCTTACCCTCACCATGGTGACTTGGGCGGATTTCTACCCCTGTACATTCAATTCACTCACCCTAGAAAAAATTCTAGTCCTCTAGCTTCTTAAGGGGCATTTGGTAGGGGGAGCTTCCATTTTCAACACTTGGAAGAATTCCCAACCATCTTCAGCTTCCTAAGGCGCATTTCAAGGGTCAAGCTTCAAGCTTTAAGGACTTAGTCAATTTTCAAGCCTCATCCTTTCACTTTGGGCGCATTTCTACCCTTGAGGTTCCAATTCTCCATACTTAGAAATTTTCCCACCAACCTTAAGTTGCTAGAGCGCATATAGGGGTCTCTTCTTTCAATTTTCAAGACTTAGAAAGTTTTCAAGCTCCATCATGTTGCTAGGGCGCATATGAGAGGCCCAACTTCCATTTTGCATACTTAAAGAAATTTTAAGGCTTCCTCTAAGTCAAGGGCGCATTCAACTCCCCCTACTTCCAATTTTTTTACACTTAGAAAATTTTCCAAGTGCCTTTTTTTACCTAGGGCGCAATTAGGGGGCCAAGCTTCAAATTTACAACACTTAGAGTATTTTTAAGTCTCCCCTTCTCAAGTTAAGGCGCATCTAGGGTCCTCTACTTCCAATTTAGCAAACTTAGACAAATTTCAAGGCATATCTCTTCAAGCTTGGGCGCATTTTGAGTGTCAAGCTTCAAATTTTGAAGACTTAGAAATTTTTTAGCAATCTTCAACTTCAAGGGCACATTTCACCATGCCTACTTCAAATTTCTCAGACTTAGAAGAATTTTCATGGCTTCAGGTAGCTTCTAGGGTGAATTTTGATGCTGGATCTTTCATTTTATCAAACTTGGATGAATTTCAAAGCTCTTGTCTGATTCGAAGTGATTTGTTCCCGTGACCCCTTGCTTGCCCTAACTTTCTATTTTTAGAAAGTTTCTCAATTTTTTTGCATTTCAAGCTGATTTCTGGCTCCAGAAGGCTTGATTTTTGCTTTATCTCGAACCTCGTGATGTGAAGAACTGCTGGCGCCTGATGCCTGTCTATACCTGCTATTTTTAGCAACTTGCTAAAAATAGTAATTGCTCAGAATGTGTTCAAATTTTGTGTGCTAACTGCTTGAAGGGTGTTGATCGTGGCTGGATGCTGCTTCTGCATGACTGTCGTGTTTCGCCCTAGATTTTAGGAGACCCTAATTCCTCTGCACAGGCCTACTAAAAATTGTAAATGCTTGATTACTGAATCTCTATATCTCTGTTTGATTTGAAATTTTAACCACAGGACCCTCATGACCTTGTCAGTCTGTTCACACTGCCATCTCGAGCTCACCTGCTAAAAATAGTATGTTCCTGAAGGTGGTTTACTATTTATAGCAATTGCCTGATTTCATGATCTCCACAACTCCGTTTGACTTGAAATTTGAATGTCGTGCTCCTCATGGGGTGACCTGCCTGTTCACATTGGCGCCTGCTGCTGGTTTACTAATTTTAGCCAGTTTCTGGAATGCCTTACTATAAATAGTAAGTGCTCCAATTGCCTTCAAATTTTACTGGTGGATAGCTTGAAAGATGCTGATCGCAGTGGGATACACCGGTTTTCGAAAATTCTGGCATTTTACCCCTCATTTTGGGTCTCCAAGCCGGAAACCCTAATTCGTCTTGCATGTGCTTCAGATGAGCTCCGTTTAACTCCATTTCTGTTGCATGTCATCAGGTTCGTGATTCTAAAGTGTTGGGCAGCTACCAGAGTGAACCTGCTAAAAATAGTAAACATCTGAAAAGGTGACCCATCAACTGCCGGATGAGTTTGCATGTCACACTGCCCGAGAGATCTTGAAAAACTCAGAAAACCCAGAAAAATGATCATGTGAGCATTTGCTAAAAATAGCAAGTTCCGGGAAAGTGATTAACTCTGCTTGCATGTTACCTCGTTGCAAAGCTCTCGGAAAACCTAGAAGGATTACGCAGACATGTGCTGAAAACTCTGACATGCAAACCCTAAAAATAGCCTCTGAAGGCTGAATACTGAAAGTCATCGTCTCATTTTGCATGTTATATCACTGTGTAGGTTTCAGAAAACCTAGAAAGAATCTCCAAACATGCATTGAGAAATTTTGCATATAAACCCTAAAATTTGCTCCTGACGCTGTACTGCTAAAAATAGACAGTTGTCCATTCTGGCTCAAAATTTGTAGACGAGCAGCTTGACCTGTTCTAGATGCAGTGTAATGATCAAAACTCCAAAAGTGCTGAGAGAACGCCCTGAATTGAACACTTACTAAAAATAGTAAGTTGTCGGAGTTCGATGAAATTTAGTTGGGAACCTGCTGGAAGCATACTGACTGCAATGTGAAGCTTAGATTCCAACTTATTCACTCCATCTGACTTCAAATTGACCAAAAAAACTCAAAACCCTAATTCTATAGACTTAGCCAAAATCTCACGTTTAAGCTCAAAGGCGGGAACATACCCGGAAAGGCAAACAGTAGAAGAGAGAGACACAGAGAGAGAGACAAAACCAAAGCCAAAAGACGAGGAACGGAGCAAAAATTAGGGGGTCCCCATTTTGAATGGGGTGATGTGTGAAAAGGTCACAACACTATCCCCACCCACCATTTTGGTTTTCAATAGAGTGTGGGATTCAGAAAAATCTATGGCATTGTCACAGTTACCTAAGACTATTCCCGTGTTGCTTCTGCAGATGAAGATGAACACTTCCAAAGTAAAATCAGAAGAATGTGAAAAAATCTCAAGGCCTTTCCCATCAGGCCCAACACATAGGATTCATGACTTTACAGAAAATGATGTTTCACAGAGTCCTCCATTTTCAATCCCACATGGTTAGTGGATTGTTGTCAAGTCACCAAAGCACAACCCTCCCATGCTAGGTGATGTTCCTTTCATAGATTTTATTTGTGGACCCTTTACTCACAAGACATCTACTTTGGATTTCCATGTTAAATCAGAACCTGGCCATGGCAAACATGCTAGCTCACAGGATTTTTCTCTCCTACAGATCCAGGCTAGTCACCTTCAAAGTGCAGTTCAGTCCATTGAAGGTGACTCTCCAATGATTACTCAATCCCAACATTGTAGCCATGGCTTCTCTAAGTGTTATGCTTGTGTGAAGTGTCCCATGGTTATTAGTGATTTGGTTTTAAGTGACACACACCTGGGAAAAGTTGTCTTGACAAGGCCAATAATAAAATATGACTACCTAGGAAAACTATGGGTCCAAACAAAAGAGTGGATCTATCGGTACGTTCATGAATTGAAAAAATTCCACTTTAAGATGCCATTGCCATTGACTCCAATCTATAAATCCATCATAATGAAGGTTGCTGGTACACTAGCTTGCGGTAGTGATATGAAAAATACTAGAAGTATAGGATGTTTCAAACGGTGACCCTTATGGGTCTCATAAATCTTCTTCAAGCTACCTAGAGTAGGACCACTTTGCTTCATCCCTGGCAAAGAGTCTGTTATTAGCCTGCAATTTGAAACAAATTGCTCCTCTTGCTATAGTATTTGTACAGTAAAATCTTCTCAAAAGAATAGAATGGACGCATCATAAAGTGGATAGAGGAGGCTGGCCGCATCATAAAGTGGATAGAGTTCTCTTTAAATAAAAATGCTGTGTCTCATATTACAAAGCTTTAAGCCTTGCATAGCTTGATAAAGAGCAAGAAGGGTGATGTGGGAAATTTATTGTAATGTCCCTTCCTTAGGCAGCTTAGATTATAGTGGAGGTTGGCCTACTATTAGGGTTCCCGTAGGTTAGTAGAATGGTTAGGGGACCCAACCGAAGGCTGTGGAGCTTAGTTGAGAGCTTTATGAGCCTTTCAGTTTGGAGTTCAGTTGATGAATTCAGGGATAAATTGGAAATATTAAAGTTTTCTTTAATGGAATAGTAAAAAGTGAATAGTAACAGAAAATTATAAAAGGAATAGTGAAAAGTGCCCCCCATCCTAGTAACTCAAAGTTGTTTTTAAAGTGTGGCCCTTTCTTTTGATGAGGAAAGACCCTCAAGATGGGCGTAGCCTCTTGAGGAGGATTATTTTATTGACTTTTATAAAAAAACTCATGAGAGGTTATAAAGCAATATGTTGGGTTCATTCTTGGGCATTATTTTCTCATTTTGACAAAAAACAAACTGCAGGTTTGAGCTTTGGAAGAGAGTTTTGGCAGCATACAGGTCTTTTGAGGATGAAATCCCTTGGAGGTAGTGAATTGGACGAAAACCCAGTTCATAAAATAGGGAAATCTACCTAGGGTTTCCATTTGAGCATCATTGGTCTTCATCACAGGTTAATTTGCATTTTGAATTGATTGCAGTAGTGAGTTATTAGAATATAATTGCAAATTGGGGCTTCTTATCAGTAGATATCATCATTTCAATGCATTCACTAGCTGGCCGTACTATTTGGGTGTCATTTTCAGTCAAACCCTAGCTGGAAATTAGGATTTTCAGACCACTAAGGAGCATATCAGACTTTATTTAAGTTCTTTATTGTATATGCTTTGGTTCCAACAATTAAATAGTCAATAAATTGAGTGTTGGCTTCTGGGTGTGCAAATTCTATGTAATCGGTGGTTCAATTTGATTAATTCTGAAAATCACATTTGCTGTCCTAGGAAAATCAGAATTCATAATTTTACTTCAATCATTTATGTTCCTTTAGCATCTATTTCGTTTTCGCAATTATCAAGCAAAAAGCCTTACAAAAATCAGAAAACCACCAAAAATCACAAAAAACTCATAGAAGAACAAAAACAAACAGAAAAAACAAATTCCTTATTCGTTGGTCAAAGTCAAAGCAAAAATCAAACTCAGAAAAATTGGATCAGATTTGGGTTGGGGACTTTTCAGTGGTATTAGAGTCATATTCCTACTAGTCTGTTGGTAATGATTGCATTCAATTGGTGTGAAATCAGTTGTGCACCAGTCAGTTTGGATTTGGTTTACAGTTGGGACAGCAAAAAAGGTCATCATGGCAAAGTTGTTTGGCAATAAATAGGCATGGAAAGAAATTGAGCAAACACAATACAAGACCATACGAAAATTGCAGCATTTAAATGTTTCACTTTCAAGGTTGGGACTCTCTAAAGGATCATTCTCACTTTCTATTAGCAAAGGCCCAACACCTGAAAACAAAGAAGCGGTGGTGATTAGCATATTTGAGGAGTATAGCATTCTTCCTCAACGTGTTAAGGAGAATTTTCCTTTCAAGGACTACATGGACATGCACCCGAATCTTTGCCACAAGACTGAGCATGCAAGGAAGGAATATCACACTATAGTTTATGAATTGTTTAGAGAATCTTCACATATGGTTGGCACAACTCTTCATGAGAATGATTGGGTGTCTTCAAGTTCCAATGAGGTATGCAAAAATTTATATGATGAATTGGATAGACATGCTGATTTGAATCAAGAAGGCATTAGGACAGCCTTGGGTAATGATTTGTCTACATCATCCTTCAAGAGGCTTCTACATTAGAGGCTAGCATAGTTCATGTCAGTGCGTTGGATAGCAATGGTATGGACTCTTTGGGTGATCATAAAGCATCTTCTAGTGTGATAGTTGATTTCAATAATGTGACATCACCTACACATGAAGAAAAATCAAAAGATAGCAAAGAAAGCATCGGGAAAGGAGAGCTAAAGGTGCAAGAACAAGGAAAGAAAGATGAATCGCTTGCTTGTGATCTGTAGCCTACTAGTGATCGTGTTCAATGCAAAAACCAATCATTATGTGGGGATCCTAAAGAAGTTAAAACTCTAGATCGTGAGGAGTCACCTATTGCACCATTGAGTCTTCATTGTGATCACAAAGTGGAAGAGATTACAGTCAAGGATCAGCCCATTAGAGATGTAGCAAACATGATACCTAGGTATGACACCTATTCTAACTTTTGCAACTATAGTTATAATCATGAGGTAGCATCCATTTCACATGAAGGTAATATGTTTTCGAGTCTTATGTTGGTACTCAAGTTGAGAGTGTTACACATGAGATATATATTGTGGATTCAAGCCACAAAGGTTCCAATTTTGTTCACCATATTGTGGAAGATGTTAAAAGGACACAATGGTTGTGTGATGAGTGGTCTATAAGAGATAACAAGGCCAAGATGCTTGCTGCCCAAGCAAGACAACACTTACAAGAGGTCAAGGAAAGATGCAATCTGATAGATAATGCAAGAAGACAAAGAGAATCACACATTAGATCCTTATTACTTTCAAAAGAAGAATGTGTGGATGTGGAGTATACAAGGGAAGAGCTTCTTGAGGTAAACCCACAAGAAGAGCATGTGGATTTGTGTGAAGGAGGGAGGAATGATTTAAGAAATCCAGTTTGGTTCAGTTTGCATCATGAAGTTTATAACCTTCCTCCTTTGGAGAGCCCCTTGAAGGCTCAAAAAAATGATGATATGGGTTACACACTTGATGGATCAGCCACAAGTGTTATATCCATTCGTGTGGAATGTGTTGATGTTGGAGGCAGCATCGGGCTTCTACTTCCAGCCCAGATTGTGCGATGAAGAACAATTTAAATTATAGCCTAACGGCTATTTAAATTGCAAGTCAACGATTGATGAAGAGGCGCTTCATCATTGCACATTAATTAATATTTAATTATTGTTTATAAGGCCGACATCATGAAGGCGCAAATTCTTGAAGAGGTACGATTTGTTGAGGCTGACTTCATGTATCATAGAGACACGATTTTTGGTGATGGCCGACATGAAGACTTGGAGAGATGCATCCCCTCCTCCTCTCTTGTATATATGTTCGATGCTACTTCATTGTAAATCATTCATTCATGTCTAGCATAGTTCAAGTTCTAGATAAGTGAGAATACTTCAAGTTCAGATCAAAGCATTGTAGAAGGCTGAGTTTATCATCAGCAAAGGCATCATATTATTTCTGTGTTAGCATCAGATTGTGGTGTCATTACTTGGCCTCATAATTGGCCTCATTATAAAGGAGACTATTGTTTATCATTCAATATATAAGTGATATATTGTTGCTGGGTTTTTCTCCCTCAAGAGGAGGGTTTTCCCAGGGTATATGCTGTGTTATTGTGTCTGATTTTGAATTAAATTTCTGCTTTTATATCTGATCATAAAAACTAACATGGTATCAAAGTAGGTATAAGAAAGCTCGTGATCAGATTTCTTCAAGCAGCGCTATTCTCCATTCTTATTCTCATCTTTGATTGCATCTATCTTATCATCAAGATGGTGAACGGACTCAAGATCAAAGATAGACTTGAGGGCGCATCAAACTTCACATCTTGGAAGTTTAGAGTCATGCTTGCTTTGGAAGAAAATGAGTTAGCTGAGTTCGTGGAGGGCGAAGTTCCCGAACCAATCTCAATCGATGAGAATGAGAAGCCTCAATAGAAGAGAATGAGAAGCCTCAATAGAAGAGAAATGGCACTAAGGCGAAAAAGATGTTGGTTGATTCCGTGAAAGATCACATTGTGCCAATCATCTCCAAGTTGAAAACAACAAGAGATATGTTCAAGACCTTGGAGGAGATGTATGAGATCAACAACACAAGTCAAGCTCTTGCATTAAAGCAACAACTTCATCACATCAAGATGGCGAAAGGAGATTCTGTCATCACATTCTTCATGAAGATCACTGAGTTGAGAGATCAACTCTCTACCATTGGGCATATTGTTGATGACAAGGATTTGACTATGTTGGCTCTTAATGGTCTTCCTCCATCTTGGGAGTCATTCATTCAAGGAATCAGTGCGAGATCAAAACTTCCTAAATTTGATCAGTTGAGAGCAGATTGTATTCAAGAAGAATCAAGGTTGGCTGCGAGAGGCATTGGACAAAGCTCTACTAATGAAGACATTCATGTTCTTGCCGCTCAATCCTCAAAGAAGGAAGGAAAAGAAGGAAAGAAAGGGTACTTCAAGAGGAATAGAAATAAAGGGTCAGATGGTGCCCCTGCATTTAAGAAGAAGAAGAAGGACCTATCTCGCGTT
>VDFB02149439.1:0-12327 GCA_007258455.2 Sequoia sempervirens | reverse complement strand
AAGGAATTTAAAAATAAATTAAAAGGCTCAAGAAGGAGGCATGGCTTTCTTGGAGGGAAAAGTGAATTCAAATTTGTGTTGCCCTAATTTCCTCCCCTCTTCTATATATTCACCTCTTGGGCTCTCATTTCATTAACTTTAATTTGGCAACATAACAAGATGTCGAATTGCTTCTAGATTTCCATTTTTTGCTAGTTGAGGATGAAAATCCTCAACTTTGGTTGCTGGTTTTGGTGGTGAGAGATCCACCCTAGCCGGAAGGAGCGATTCTACTTCAGGGATCACCTTTGCACTCACAGAGTTTTTGATTTTCACCATTTTGGAGGTTTTAGAATGAAGATTTTCTCCATATTTTGATGTGGGATCAAAGGTTTTGGTGTGATCGATGCTCTGCTTCATTTTGGTATGTGTTTGGAGGTGTTTAAACTCATTTTCAAAGGTCTGATATGCATTTTCAGAATTTTGGAAATTCACTTTTTCAAAGTGGTTGAAAGTGCTAATTTTCTTGTAGCTCTGTCAGTGATTGAAGATTCATTTTGGGCATTGTTTCAAAGGACTCCTCACAGCTGGGTGCCACATTTCAAGTACTCATTTGCAGTTTTTGGTTAAATAGTTCATTTAGGAGCAAATTTCCCCTCCTAGGGAATTGTGCCATTTTGGGAGTTGTTGCACAATTAGGTCTGTTGATGTATAGGTCTGAAATTTGACTACCTTAGGGTTTGTGCAGCTGTTCATTGGTGATAAAGTGCTATGGTTGGTTACCTCCTATTGTAGCTATTTGTTTGATAAATTATTAATTTTGGACAACTTAATCAATTAATTTAATTAAATCATGATATCTCCAATTCGAGGACATCACACTGGTAGGTTTTGAAAATGGAATAGTGGTTATCGGAACCTGAGTAGTGGCCTTAGGTATTGAAGAAGATATAGGAGGATGAGTGACATTTGCTTTGTTGTTGTTGTATCTTTGGGTTGTACTGGAAAAGGAGTTCCCCTTTTAGCAATAGTCACTGGTGGTCATGAACTATCCTTTTCTTTTTTCGAATCAGCTTGAGGTTGATCAAGATGATTTTGTTGCGAATGTGTTAACATAGTGTTTGTGACCTTTTCACACATCGCCCCATTCAAAATGGGGACCCCTAAATTTTTGCTCCGTTCTGGTCTTTTGGCTTTGATTTTTGTCTTTCTCTCTCGTTCTGCTTCTGTTCCGTTATCTGCTTTCCGGGGGATGTTCCCGTCAGCAAGCTTGAACGCAAAGATTCGACCAAGTCTGAAATTAGGGTTTCACGTTTTTAGGTCACATTGAGGTCAAATTGAGTTGATTATTTAGCTTTTGAGCCTAGCAGAGTTATTACCATGTTTTCAGCAAGCAACCCCTAAATTTTCACTGAGTTCTGCCAACTTTCTATTTTTAGTAAGTGTCAGTTTAGGGTTGATTTTCTTAGGATTTTCGCATTTTGGCAACTTCATAGCATTCCGAGCACTTCAAGTTCACTTTTGACAAATTTTAAGCAAAAACGGACAACTTGCTATTTTTAGCAGTTCTGCCTTCGGAGGCAATTTTCAGGGCTTAAACGCAGAATCTTTCAACGCATGTCCGGAGATTCCTTCTGGGTTTTTCGAGACCTTCGCGGTGATGTGACATGCAAAGTATGATGATGACCTTCAGCATTCGGCCTTCGGAAGCGGATATTAGGGTTTGCATGCAGATATTTTCAGCGCATGTTGGCATTTTCTTTCTGGGTTTTCCAAGAGCTTCGCGGCAGTATAACATGCAAATGGAGCTGACCACTTTTCAGAAACTTACTATTTTTAGCCAGTGCGTGCATGTTGGAAATTTTTCTGGGTTTTTCTGGGTTTTTCAAGATTTTTCGGGCAGTATGACATGCAAGATCATCCGGCAGCCGGTCGGTCACCTTCCCGGCCGCTTTCTATTTTTAGCAGGTGTCACTTGGGCAGCTACTCAACACCTCAAAAATGCAAGCTGATCATCATACAACTGAGACGAGGTCAAACGGAGCTCATCTGAGCAACATGCACAAAATTAGGGTTTCGAGCTTCAGCTCTAAAAATGAGGAGTCAGAGGTCAAAATGTGCAAAACTGAGATATCCATCATGGTCAGCATCCTTTCGAGAAGTCGCTGGCAAAATTTGAAGGCAATCAGAGAACCTGCTATTTTTAGTAAAATGTTCCAGATGCAGGGGCTATAAATAGAAAGTTGATCTCGGCGTCAGCATACACAGGCAAGTTCACCAACGACGGGCACACTGTCCAGATTTCAAAGCAAACGGAGCAAAGGAAGCCCCAGAAACGGGCACTTACTATAAATAGTAAGTCACTTTGGAAGCAGCTATAAATGGCAGGTTGACACCAGATCTCAGCGAATACAGGTCAAACGGTTGATGAGTAATCCGTGGCGCGAATTTCAAAGCAAACAGAGTTACAGAGGATGAAGAATCAGATGATTGCTATTTTTAGCAGGTCAATTAGGGTGTCCTAAAATCAAGGACAGAGCCCGACATTCACGCAGAAACAACATCCAGTCATGATCACCACGCTTCAGGCATCTGGCACATGAAATTTGAAGACTTTCTGAACAGTTTCTATTTTTAGTAGGTTGCTAAAAATAGCAGGTACAAACAGGCATCGGGCATCGACAGCACCAAGTTAGTCAAAATTCAAAGCAAAGTGAAAATCAGGCATCAGGAGTCAGGATCCAGTCAACGACGCGAAATTTCAGGAACTTTCTAAAAATAGAAAGTCAGGGCAAATTAGGGTTGACCACAGAGAATCAACTCAAATCCGGCAACAGGCGTAAAATTGTGCTAAAATGGATAAAGTTTCAAATCCGACATTAAAGCTCACTTTGAAAGCTGAATAGAGGCGGAAATTTCACTAAGTCTGGGAAAATTGAGCGTAGACAGGGTGAAATGCGCCCAAGAAGGTTGAGGACTCAAAATTTCGCTAAGTACCAAAACTGAACGTTGACCCTAGCAAATGCGCCCTTGGGTGTTCAAGAAGGGAAACGTTCTAAGTGTCAAAAAGTGAAAGTTGACTATGCTATTTGCGCCTTGATGCTTGCTAGGTCATATGCGCCCAAGGTCATGAAGGTGTTAAAACATGAAAATTTTTCTAAGGCATTTCAAAGTGAACGTAGCCAGGATGATTTGCGCCTAGGCCAAAATTGAAACCTCCACCACTCAAATGCGCCTGAGTGCAAAGTGGATGCTTGATATGCCAAATGCGCCTAAAGGTTAAATTGAAACCTTGGAGGGTGATTTGCGCCCCAAGTTATTAAAAATGAAAACTGAAAACGGCTAAGTCAAAAACTGAAAGCAGGGGTGGTCAAATGCGCCTCAAGCAAAAAGTGAAACCTCCCTATGTCAAATGCGCCTTGATGCTCCACCCTCCATATGCGCCCAGGGATGTGATAAGAAATATTCTAAGTGGTTAAAGATGAACGTTGCACCCCTCATATGCGCCCCCTGGAGTTTTGGAAATCGAAAGTTGATAGTATGAAATACGCCTTGGTTGGAGAAGGAGGACGTTGATAAAAGTTTAATGTAAGCCCCTATGCCAAATGCGCCCCCTCTCAAAGCTGAAGCACCTGGTGTAGAATACGCCTCACTTCAAAACTGGAAGTACGCCCCCTCAAGTGCGCCCTTGGTCCTTGAAACTGGAAGAGGACTATGCTAAATGCGCCTTCAAAAGAATGATTGAAATTAAAATTCGATGAAGTCATTTAAATTGAAACCTCTGGGTAGTAAATGCGCCCAAGTGACAAAAAATTAAAAGCTTATCATATACGCCCAAGCAAAGAAATTGGACGGGCCTCCTGTGATTTGCGCCCAAGCTTGAAATAAAAGGGCGTTCAAAGTTAAAACAAATCGATTTAATATTGATCAAGCAATATTAAAAGAAAAATCAAGGAGATGAATTAAAAGGGCGTTCAAAGTGAAGCTTATCATATGCGCCCAAAGCTCATCATCTAATATGCGCCCAGAGAGGAGAAGACACAAAAAAACGTCTAAGTCATTAAAGGTTGAAAGTGCCAACTATGATATGCGCCTGGAAGTTGCTTACCTTGTATGCGCCTAAGTTTGAAGTAAATTAAAAAGGCGTTCTAAATAAGAAAGGAAAACAATTCAAAAGGCAAGCAATAATTTTTGAAATTATTAAAAGGCATCAAGAAGAGAAAAATCAAAGGGCGTTTAAATTCTTCAAAGCAAAAAAGCAAATTAAAAGGCGTTAGAAATAAAATAATCAAGTGGAGATTAAAATTTTAAATTTTGACTTTGGGGGCACTTGAAATTTTCTCAGCACGATTAAATCGAAAGGCATTCGGAGGAGATTAAAATTTCTCCTAGCAAGACGGAGAAATTTAAATTTAATTAATTAATTAATTATTTTCCTAAGTCTAATATTAAATTCCCCCTTCGATTTTGACCCATGCAATTTTAAAATTTCGGACGATTTAACAAGGGGAATTTGTTTCGGAAGTTAATTACGGACGGAAAATAAATTTTTGCCTAGCCAATTTTGACAATCGACATCGAATTTTTAATGCGTTGAAAGAAATAAATTAAAATGGCAATTAAATTAAAATTTTAATTAATTAAAAAGTGCCATTTTAAAATGCAGTCGAGATAACTTCAAATCGATGTAAAAATGATTTTCTCGAAATCACTAGAGGTAACTGGCAGTCGGGAGGGAATTTTAAATTTAAATCGAGGAAAGAATCTCCCCGAATAGCAAATTGTCATAATAACTGCCAGACGACGAGAATATTCCCTTTTAAATTTAGCAGACGCGTCAGTCATGATGAAGGGAATAAAAGGCATCTGCTAAAATTAGCGCCAGCCTTTTGCTATAAAACTTCGGAGATTTTCATTATCGTCTCACAAGATTCGAAGTTGAATTTATGCTGGCAAACTGAGTTGTGAGATTTAATTCGAGAAGTTGCTGAAAGTTCGATTTTTTTTGAAGTTTGAGATTGAAGTTGCTGAAAGTTCGATTGTTGGAGTTGTTGAGATTCAAGGTTGCAAGTTGCGAAGTGCTTCGAAGTAAAAAGGGTTTAGCTTTTTAATTTCTTCACGTTATCGAGGTATGTCTTCGAAGTTGCTGAGGCTTTTTGTCGAAATGCTTTTGAATTTAAAAGTTGAAATGCTGAAATGCTTTATTTATGCTGAGAGTTAAAATGCTGAGATTGTTTTTGCTTGAGTTTGGATTTTTTTTTCGAAGTTGTTTGAAGTTGCTGAATGTTTGAATCATGTCGAATCGAATTGGATTTAAATTGTAATGCCTTCGAAGTTACTGTTTTATAATTTTCGAAGTGCTGATTTTCGATTACTTTTCGAAGTTGCTGTTGTATAACTTTCGAAAAGCTGATTTTAATTTGTCGAAGCTTGCTGATTTTAACTTGTTCGCTTAAAAGCTCTCGGATTTATTCTCTTCGAAGTTGCTGATGTATAACTGTCGAAGAATTGATTTCAAACTTAGTGATTTATAATTCGATGGCTTGCTGATTTTTTTTCGAAATTGCTGATTTTAAATATTGCTGAGACTTAACACGCTTTTTCGAAGTTGAAATTGATAGAGTTAATTTCTCGTGAGGAGTTAAGTTATTTCTTTTGGCTGCGAGTTGCTGGAGGTTGAAGTTTAATTCTTGAAAAGTCAAAGTTGGCTGCTAACGCTACTAACTTGTATTTATTTTTGCAGCCAATTCCAACTGCCAGCCGCCTCACGTGATTGTCGTTTTTAAAAGTTGATGGAGTGATATTCGCTTTTTGTTTTGCAGATGGCTGACGCTGCTGGAACTAGCAAGGCTGGAACTAAGGCTGCAAACAACGAAGCTGTCAAAGAGAACGCCTCCAGGCAGGCGATTATCAAGGGTTTAAAGAAATCCTTCATCCCAGAGTCAAAGATCATCTCAAAATATGGCAGTTTGACAGACACCAACCTCGGATCTTTCAACCTCGAGGCCTTCACACGCCGAATGTACGGGCAGGGTGGCAACCTTCCGACAGATGCATCACGAAATATTGTGAAGAGTGGGTTGTACAATGCAGCAGGCTTCCAACCGGCAGTCCGTTGTCCTGAGCTAATCCTCGAGTGCGCCAACTTCTACAATACTGAGGATCGAACTATCACCTCTCCCGATGGTTTGATCATGGCTAATTTCGCTCCAGATGCAATCGGCGAGGCGTTTGGAATCCTCGCCATGGACAACATGTTGTATAAGTCCAAGGCCAAGGCAGATAAGATGTACGCCACAACCTTCGAGAAGTGCATGAAAAGAATAAACACCTCATGGATGCGCAAGCCAAAGCCACCTGCTGCCAGGCTACCGAAACAAATAATCTCAGAGGAGCTGAAGCAAGAATATTGCGACATCATTATGTTGCTCAGCAGAGTCAATGGTAGCCCGCAATCTTTCATATTCGAGCCATGGATGTTCTTTTACATCAGTGTGGTGCTCGAAGGGGATGAGCAAGTGAACTGGGCGAAGATGATAAGTGATAACATCGATGAGCAGTTCCGGAGTCTCAGAAGAACAAAAACATTTTATATGAGCTCATACGTCATCTACATGTTGGCTCGAATGACCAAGTACAGAGGATTGGCGTACCAAGAGCCAATTGGCTGCGGCTACAATCAGTTTAAGATCCACCAGTCATGCAGACAGTTACATCTTACTCACACTGATGACTTTCAAAGAGTGAATGATGCCTTCACCATGTACATCACGAGAACACTTCAGCAAAGGCTACAGCAGAGGTTATCCGAGGAGGCTCAGATGCTGATCGAGGAGTATGGGTGTTGGTTCGTCCAGTTCCCAAAATTTACCTATTTGAGGCTGCCGGGGTACGATTCTTATGTGTACAAACTACCTAGGTACCCTACCAACAGAATGATCCTACTCGAGTTGTCTAGGCAACTGGTGGCCTACGACAAGATTATAAGGCGAAAGAAGAAGGGAGGTCTGCATTTTCCCATTGTGTTGGGAAATTCACTCGAGGAATGCCCAACCTTACAAGCAGCCAAAGAGGCCGAGGGCGAGCTAAAATTCTATAAGTTGACCCTTTATACCAGCAGGCAGAGTTTTGATCCTAAGGGAATGATTGGGACGGTGCAAGGAGAAGAATTTAAACACAAGGCTCACCTGGAGGACTTTTGGGCAAATGCGGCAAGCGAGGGCGAGATTAGAAAGAGGATGTTTTCAAGGCTCCCCCTGAAGCTAATCAGAGAGTGTGAGGTGATTAAGGTGCCAGATCAACTTGAGGAGGATACTAGAGTCACCCATCCAGATTATGAAACGGTAAAGAACGCTCCGATGCCACCAGTAGATTGGGCCGAACCAGAGATTGTGGATCTAGACACTCTGTCTATCCCAGTCATGACATTCACTAGGGCATGGGTAGACGAGCGTGTTAATAGATTAAGGAGAAGGTCAGTCGCCCTCACGTATGACCTCATGGGTGATAGAAGGCCGCCAGTGGTAGCAAAGAGGAAGAAGCAACTCACACGAGGTCCAGAATCAAAAAGGAGGGAGCCCGTTCAGCCAGAGCCTCAGGGATCGGAAGACACGTCCTCAACTCAATTGGTCTCTCATTCTTCCAGTAGGCGCGAAGTTTCATTGTTTGCTAGTCAGAGAGCTCCAAGAAATGAGGAGCCGGAAGACGGAGAAGTTAACCAGCCAATGCTGAGAGAAGTTGATACTCAAAGTGTGAATGATCCTGAAGCTGCCAATAAGCGGGATGAAGGGGAAGAATCAGACACGGAAACCCACTTTGACTTTTCCTTCGGAGAAGAGGATGCTGGGACTCATGAGGGGAGTGATCAAGAGGTCGAGATAATTGAGCCTCCAACAAATACTGCTCGGGAAGAAGTTTGAGAGGTGGAAGCAACTGAGGAGCAGCCTCTGATTATTTATGATATTCAACGAAATTGGCTTTCACAGGCAATCAGGAGGGATCAAGATGATGACGCCGACCTAGCACTTGAAATGGAAGAACTCTTGAATAGAACAAGCAAGTCGCCAAAGCGGAAGAGGGCGAGAAAATATACAAGGATGGAAACAAATGAGGCAGGTTCCCGTAGCCTTCACATCGCTGCCCCAAGAGAAGATCACGATTTGAGTGATGCAATGCCGGAGAAGTACACAATCACCACAGTTGAGTTGGGACGCCCTTCAGGAGCGCAAGTGGTGGAAGAAGCTGAAGGTTCGTTTCAGGCATTAAAGGATAGGCTGGTAAAGAAAGAAGGAAAGTATAAGAGGTTGAAGAAAGAGCACAGAGCGTTAGTTGAGTATGTGCAAAATCTCGCACATCCTATTGCTCAAGGTAATCCAGCAGCAGAGCTTCCACCAGAGGTGCCACGTGAGCCGATCAGCGGCTTGGAGGAAGTGAAGAGGGCTGTACGAGAAGGAGATAAGTGGGTGAATGGTGTCCGTGCTGAGGCAGAAAAGTTCATGGCGGATCTCGTCTCAGCATTCCTAAATGCTTCCGGTATTCTTTCACGTTTGGATGATGTTGAGCAGGCTTGGGGAGATACCCACATCTTTCAAGACAAAACTATCCCACGTCTTGCTGTTTTGATGCGTGTTCCCACGCAAACTCTGGTGAATGAAGGGGTAATTCAAGCGGGTGATAGATATGACTTCCGTGGATGGCATTCAGCAGCGTTCACAGGGAAGAATTTCTTTGACACTGCAGCAATAGAGTCCTCCAGGATCAGAAAGGCTATGAGGAATATTCGTGAGAGTATTCTCAACACTTTGGAGTCAGTATTCGCAAGAAGGCTTGCGCATGAGGAGGTAGAAGCAGAAGGACTAAGGGCAAAATTGCAGCCCTTCTTTTCTGAGATGAGAACATTTTCCCAGCTGGATTTTGAAAACATCTCCACGTTTTCAACGATCATTCAGAGCACGCAGGATCCTATGGAGACTTGGGGAAAATCTTGCGAGAAACATGAGCAGATGGTGGCCATCTTGGAGTATCAGCTTAATCTCACTCCATCAATTTCTGAAGAAGAGGTCGACGCAGTGCTGGCGCGATTCATAGCGTACGCGGTCAGAGAAAAGAGCAAAGGAATCCGGGTCATGGACGAGAATCTTCTAGAAGGATAGTGGGCATTAATTGCTCATACTGGTCAAAGGAGGAATCTGCTATTTTTAGGAGCATTTATGACGCCACTCCTCCACCTTCTGGCGGTTTTTAGGGCAATCTCGTCTAGGGCTGAGGTGGCTCAATCTGAGCCCTCCGTTGTAATTTGATCTGGGCCGTCTGTTCAAACAGGCCAGCTATATAAGGGGGAGTCCCCCTCATTTGTACTCTAGTAGTCATAGAATCAGAGAATAGAGAGCAATTGTTGAAGCAGAATAGAGAGTAGAAGCTTTTAAGTTAGAGTAGTTTTTTCATTTGCATTGTTGAAGAAGAAGGGGAATTCTCCCTTAGAGAATTTTGTAAGAGATTGTCACAAAAGATTATTCTTAATAAAGCTTTTCATTGATGGTGAATTTCAACTTTGTTTGGAATAGTTCGTGAGGTTTCTTATTCCTTTGACTTCAATTAGGAACTTAATTTCATGCTTGTAGTTAGATATGGATGTTTATGCTTGATATAAGTGAATTTCTTTTATCCATACCACTAACGTTCTTGCTGATGGTAAGTCCGTCTTGTGTGGTCAACTGGACTTTCAATACTTAACTTCAATCAAGGTTCATAGGTGGTTATGCATCGTTGTGATGGTAGTTGCTCTATCGAATCGTGATTTGAACATCATTTTCACCCTTTGAAGATTGCACTTACTTTGTTGATGCTGTCCAACAGGAGGCTAAACAATGTTTGTCGAGATTCATTTAGGTTGAGCGTAATATCCATTTGCATTTAGATTAGAAGTTAGATTTTAGAAATCTCTGCAACCATTCAATTCTGCATAATCTTGGTTAGTTTTAGGAAACTTGCATCATAAAGCTAAATCCTTCGCGCATAAATCCCCTTCAAAAGCACTCATTGGTTGCCACTACAAGCCTCGTGAACAACTACGTAAGTCCCCTCGTGAGTACACAGCATACACACATCAACCAAACTGAGCCTATTCGCATTTAAAGAACCTTGGAGTTGAAGGCGTGATCTCACTCGCAATCTTAGCACGTCGAATACTTTGTTCAAGAGAGAATAGGGGATCCATTTGGAAACTTTGTTCTACCTGGTTGGTGAGGTCACAAAAATCACATCAACACATAGCATAAGCATCAACACAAGATCCTCTTCATTATATTCATTTTCAACATGCAGATAGCCAATATTTGAGTCACCAGTCGGATCTGCTTCCTCCTCTTGGAATTGATCAACATGCACCAGTGTTAGTTTGCCCAGAGTACATTAAGGAATTCATTATGTATAGTTATGCTTCCGAGCATACACTTTCAACAATTTTGGTGTAGCAGAATAGTGAGGGGTTTGAGTCCCCTATTGCATTCATGAGTTGTCCATTGAAAGCTCTTGAATTGAAGTGTCTCAAATGGAAACACATGCATTCGTTGTGGTTAAGGTAGTGAAGCATTTTCGGTTCTACATACTTAAATAGTCATGTCACTGCACTAGTGCCTGATTTTACTGTCAATTCCATCTTGATGCAGCAAGAGTTTGGTACAAAAAGGGGCAATTGGATTGCCAAAATTCAAGAGTATGACATGGAAATAAAGCCCACCAAGTTGGTTCATGGGAAAGGTTTGTGCCAACTTATTGCTGACAACACTCGAACATCATGTTTCCAGTATGAAGAGGTGGACCTTAACTTTTGAGTATACTTTTTTTTTTTTGGTCCCCTAATCCTATGCCCAATGGATTGATGAAGGAACTTAGAGACTGGAATTCTTCTCCCTTTGATTGTTTCAAAGAATGATCGAAGGAAGCTCCTCAATTAGAGCCAGTTGTTATCCTCGAATTCGGTGCACTCAATTCGTGCGATAACCCCTACAAAACTTGTTCATTTTGTAGTCCCATGTACTCTATGCATGCAAAACAAGGTGAATCTCAATTTTCCTCATGTGGTCCTAAGTCTCAATCCGCCTTCTAGTGTTTACCCATTAGTTCATCAAAATTCATCTTTTTGTGCAAATTATAAAATTAAGTTTGCAAGAGTTAGAAGTACATTCTGCAAGTTCGGGTTTTCCCACCTTGCAAGTGAAAGCGTAAAATAAAAAGGTTGCATAGTCGTTTTCCCCAACAATGCAAGTCAAGATATAATTTAAGGCTTGCAAAGTTGATTTTAAATCAGCTTTTAAAATGTTTTTACTTGTTTCTTCATTTCTTTTTTTGATGTTTGCTATTCCTCCCCTTTGTGAGTTTGTTTGAGTCCGTGGACTATTCGTGCGTGGGTTTTCGAGTGGATTTTTTGTTTCTTTCTTGCTAGGGTTTCGTTTCTTACCATCATGTTATCTCCGGTTATGTTACCCATTTTCGCCTTTCTATGAGTTTACATTTCATTTGTTAATATTTAGAGTTTGTGTTTAATAGTTTTTTATTGTCTTCAATGAAGGTTTTGATTACTGCAAATATCATTTATGTTTTAAGTTTCTTGGTTATTTTCATTTTTGTCTTACCATGCCCATGGATTTCATTCAAACCTTGATTTATCCAAGGCCTTCTAAAAACATCATGCATTTGAGAGTTTGATTTACCATTTGTCACTCGTGCCCTAACTTGTGATGTTTGAAGTATTCGGGCTCTTTGCAAGATCGAGGTTTTCATTTTTGCTATTACCCGTGCCCTAGCCTGTGTTGTTGGGGGGTTTTATCACCTTTAAAATGATTGTTCATTATCCCATGAATATTGTATCTCAAAGAATGGAGAAACAAAGAAACAGAGTCAAGGTTTTTCCTTGACCCCATGTTGAGTGTTTGCATACACGGGTAAATTTCATGTGTAAACTAAGTTCAAAACTTTGTATCGTCCTTATCGTAGGGATAGGGTTTTTACCTGACCTTACGTGAAAAAAATACTTTAGTTTGTACCATCAACATTTTTTGTCGATGATACAATCAATGATCAATGTTTATGCTTTCTATTGCATGGGTGGTGAAATTCCCCGACCCTACAATAGATTATACACTATTTACCTTGCATGGTTGCAATTTTAACCCGCCCATGCAAACCAAAAAAACTCCCAAAGTTCTTTGTAGGGTCGGGGTTTTTACCCAACCTTACAAAGACTCATGTGTATTGTTTGCATGAGCGTGAGAAAACCCCGCATATGCAAAATGATTGTTTTTACCAAGTAACATTTGTATGATCAACAATTTTTTCCAAATATGCAAA
>VDFB02149438.1:0-43300 GCA_007258455.2 Sequoia sempervirens | reverse complement strand
CTTGGGAGAAACAACAATAGGATTATAACACCTATCATTCTGGAGAAGCGAACAATAACAAATCTTGGCCTTGGATGTACCCCTCTGATTATAACCATACGTGGCCAAAGTCCTCCAATTAGAAGGGTTAATAATCCTCCCCATCCAACCGCAGCAAAACTACGCCTACCAGTATCTACAGGTCGTGTCATAGATAACTTTACATTTGATATAACCGACGTCTGAGTAGTAGTGATGACGAGGATCCTATGACCAACTTACCTAGGCTATTTGAGGATACCACTCTTTTCAAGATTAGCACCCTATCTTTTGAATCAGACCACCAAAATCATGAGATTCGCCTAGTATATCCCCAACTCATCGACTACGACCAGCAGGAGCACGATTCTTGATACATTTGAAAATGATGAGGCACTCTTAGAATTCATGGGACTACGAGGATAACATTACGTGTGGGATCCTGGCGGGGTTCATAATTGAGCTAGATCGCATGCCTATTGGGAAGTAGTTGAATCCCCTCGATTACATAAGGTGAAAATTAAGAATCATATCTAAGTCCTTGAGTGAAAACCACACTGTGGCACTCTCTGACCAAAAAAAATTAAAAAGAAAGGACACATCCAACGGTGAAAACCTCTCCGAGGTGCCCGAGGATGAGGGATTCAATCTTCCTTTCAGAGCTCTTCATCAAGGAAAGTCAGCAGTCTTGGTAGAAAGGTGCAATCCAATCAATATAGGAATAGAAGAAACCCTGCATATCACATTCTATGTGGAATCATTACTATCAGAGGAACAGGAGCTCCTAGCATCCTTCCTAAGAGAGAGACAAATAAAATTTGCATGGAGCTATGCTGACATGCCAGGACTTGATCCAGAGATCATGGTTCACCACTTAGCAGTATATCCAGAAGCAAAGCCTGTTAAACAAAAGCTTCAAAAAATGCACCCTCAAATCACCTTATTAGTCAAAATGGAGCTAAAAAAGCTATTAGATGCAGGATTCATCTGACTAATAGATTATCCAGAATGGGTGTCAAACTTGGTACATGTTTCAAAACCTAATGGGAACATTAGAATCTGCCCAAACTTCAGAGACTTGAGTAAGGCATGTCCAAAAGATGACTTCCCACTTCCCAACATCGACATGATAATAGACATGACAGCTGGACATGAGATGTTGTCACTAATGGACGGATTCTCAGGGTACAATTAGATCATGATAGCTAAAGAGGACCAACATAAAACAACTTTCACTTGTCCATGGGGGACCTACTATTGGAATATGATGCCATTCGGCTTAAAGAATGCAGGAGCAACATACCAAAGGGCCATGACATTGATATTCCACG
Source organism: Sequoia sempervirens (assembly GCA_007258455.2). NCBI lineage: Eukaryota > Viridiplantae > Streptophyta > Pinopsida > Cupressales > Cupressaceae > Sequoia > Sequoia sempervirens. Next base: position 41,951 of record VDFB02149438.1, on the reverse strand, counting down.
ACATGATCCATAAGATGGTCGAAGATTATGTTGATGATATTTTAGCCAAGTCCAGAAAGAGAAAAGATCACATAACAACCCTTAGTGCCATCTTTGACAGGCTGGAGGAGTACAAGGTTAGATTAAACACAAAGAAGTGCGTCTTCGGTGTACAGTCAGGAAAACTGCTAGGATATATAGTGTCAATGAGGGGTATCGAGGTAGATCTAGCAAAGGTAAAAGAAATCCTTGAAATGGAAGCACCAAAAACATTAAAGTAATTGAGAGGTCTCCAAGGCAAGCTTCAATCCATTCAAAGATTTATAGCACAATTGGTAGACAAACAGAACCCATACTCTCACCTACTTCACAAGGGAGTAGCGTACAAATGGGATACCAAGTGTGAAGAGGCATTCAATAAAATCAAAGAATATCTAATGACACCACTAGTCTTAATGCCACCAATCCCAAGAAAACCATTTATTCTCTACGTATCAGCAACAACAGTAGCCCTTGGAGCTCTCTTAGCTCAGCATGACGAAAAATGGAACAGAAAGGGCTATCTATTACATCAACAGGACAATGGTTGGGCATGAGCTAAACATTTCATTCATCGAGAAAGCATGCCTAGCAGTAGTGTTTGCATCTCAGAAATTCAGACATTACATGTTGGCACACAAAATAAAACTCATTGCCAAAATTGACCCCCTCAAGTACTTATTGTCAAAAGCAATGCTCACGGGAAGAATGGAAAAATGGGTTATGATACTGTCAAAATACGACATTGAATATATGGAGAGGAAGGCAATCAAAGGCCAAGTCATCGCAGATCAACTTGCAAAAGCACCAATCTATTCAGAGAATCCTCTCATCTTAGAGTTTCCAGATAAGTCTATTTTCAATCTCAACATAGCTGACCACTGGAAACTGTACTTTGATGGCTCATACACGCAGCATGGATCAGGAGCCGGTGTCTTCTTTATCACCCCACAAGGGGACTGCATACCAAGATCCTACAAACTGGCATTTCCCTGCACCAATAACATTGCATAATATGAGGCTTTAACCATAGGTCTCAAAATAACAGTGCATTGGAACATTATAGCTCTCAGAGTATACAGAGACTCCCAATTAATAATAAATCAAGTGAATGATGAATATCAAACCAAGGATGAAAATCTCACTCCATACAAGAAATTGGTGGAGACTCTTAAAGAATCCTTCATTGAAATAACATTTGAGCAGATTCCTAGAACCAACAACAGGCGTGACGCCATAGCAGCAATTGGATCACTGCGGATGCTCCACAATGTTCCAAATATGAATTCACGATAAACTTCTTGTGCCACGTTGACGTGCAAAATCAAATTTTGTGTGAAATCGTTGGTCCCGGTGATCTTGGCACCAAAATTTATACATACCTTTGAATAGGAGTCTTGTACTTCCCCTCAAACCTAAACAGACCTTTTTAAAAAGCATCTCGATTTGTCATCCTAGGAGATACCCTATATCGTAGGAGCATAGAAGGAACCCTACTACGCTGCTTAAACGCTAAGGAGGCATTGACCGCTCTAACTGAAGTACATAATGGTATTTGTGGTTCACACTCGAGCGAAATGACCATAGCCAAGAAACTATTGAGGATGGGGTATTATTGGCCCACAATGGAACGAGAAGCACATGACTATGCCAAAAGGTGTCTACAATGTCAGCAGCATGGGGACCTCATCCATGCTCCAACTCAAGAGCTTCATCCTATCATCACTACTGACCCTTTTCACGATTGGGACTTGATCTCATTGGAAAATCACACCCACCTCATCTAACGTACAAATTCATCATAGCATAATAGAGTACTGCTAAATGGGTGGAAGCCATACCCATGACATATATATAACGAGGCAGTTTCCAAGTTCATCACAGACTATCTCATTTATCTTTTGTTCCACAAGCCATTATCTCAGATAATGGGACACCATTCAAAAATTAGGAGGTCTGTGACTTATGCAAAAAATTCAAAATCCAACATCACTTCTCTACCCCATACTATCTCCAAGGCAATGGCCAAGCAGAAACTACAAACAAAACCATTCTAAAAATCCTTAAGAAAAAAGTCAATGATGTAGGTTATGACTGGCATTTGCAGCTTAATCCTACCCTTTGGGCCTATTGAACCAGCATCCGCACACCCACCGGTGCCACCCCTTTCTCTCTGGTCTACGGATCAGAAGCAATACTCCCCATTGAGATTGAGATCCCATCACTCAGGATATCACTGCAAAAACCTCATCACAGATGAAGAGTATCAAGCATCAAGACTAAATGAGTTGGAGCTACTGGATGAGCGACGTATAAATGCTTTGAATCATTTGCAAGTCTATCAGAATAGACTCAAAAGGAGCTATAATAAGAAAATCAGAAGTAGGACCTTCCAAGTCAGAGAACTGGTATTAAAAAAGAATCAAAAGAATGTTCCAAACCCAAGCAGCAAAGGAAAATTTGAATCCAATTGGTTGGGACCATTCGTTATCACAACAAGTTATAAATCAGGGGCATATCAGTTATCAACACCTGAACAGGAACCTCTACAAGAGCCCATGAATAGCTCTCATCTCAAAAAGTTTTATACCTAAATCTTTCAAGGTATAGAACCAAAAAATCCAAAAAAATTAGAAAATGTCCTGAAAAAATGGTTACTTCGGTGAAAACCTGACAAATAGGCGTCTTGGTGGCAACAAAAAAATTAAAAAAGAAAAATCAAAAAAAAATAGAAAAAGGATAAAAAATAGTAAAGAGAAAAAAAATGGTCCTCTAGTAGAAAACCACTTGGTGGCACTTTGGACAAGTACTTAGTGAAAATATAAACATACTTGTGTAAATAAGCACTTTACATCCACCAGGATCTTTACGGCTTGTTCTGCATCATCCATCCATTACGCTTCCACCATCCATCGCATTCGGGTCTCCATCCATCACTCATCCACCTGCATCTGCCATCATAGCTTGGTTTTGTGTTCATGTCATGATCCCTCCTAGTACTACTCAGCCCATTCTCAAGGTCAGTTTGTCCTTCCTTTATTGAAGTAGTCTATTGCATCACATTGGGGGCATCTTCTCATCAGATCGGATTCGTGTATGTTCTTAAAGTCCTCCGTCGGAAAATCCAAAAACATCATAAAATCGGAAATCAAAACATCGGAAAATCGGAAAATCCAAAACATCCTTAAAATCAAAAATCCAAAACATCGGAAAATCGGGAAAATCCAAAAACATCAAAACATATCAAAATCAAAAAATAGGTCAAAAAGTTAGTCAAAAATCCAAAAACAAAGTCGTCTTGTCAAACTACATTGTCTCTGAGCTTAAATGTAGGCAAGGTTGATCTTTGATCATCCCCTAAGACACTTAGGTCAATCCTTTAGGAGTCTGTCACAATAAATTGGCATCTCATATGTATATCATCATCTGTAAATTGGTCAAATCATCAGTCGAACTACGTGGTATCTGCGTGTATAACGTAGGCAAGGCTAATCTGTTGATCAGCCCCTGAGGCCCCTAAGATAGGTCTTTAGGTTAGTCTCTTGGTCAAAATCTCAAAAAATCCCAAAACATTGGAAAAATAAAAAAATCAAAACATTTGCAAAATCTCGAAAATACCAAAAACAACCTCAAAACATCTCAAAAAGATCAAAAACATCCAAATATTTGAAAAAATGCATCTATCTCATCTCGCTTGCACCCGCAATAACATCACTCATAATAAACGATCGTCATCCTCAATCTTTGGTAAGATAATCAGAAACAAATCTAGTAGGTGAAAAGTGAAAACTCAAAATGTCAGGTCTTAGGTCTAGGTCAGTACGTAAACAAGTTGGTCAACTCTTTGCGTTGATAACCTATCATCCAATTGGTCCCACATCAATCATTTGAAAGAACACTTTGGATAAAACGAAATGATGTGCCGCCATCCACTAACATGTCCTAGGATGCGTCCTTCCTACAATGGGCATATCTTTTGGCAATACTTTCGGTTCTTATCCTTGAAAACACATCCTCTTTTGGTTAGCGGTATTGAAGAACATCAACTTGTTTGTTTACTTTATCTTTATCTTTTGACTTATCTTATTGTGCTCAATCCAAGGACCTCTCGATGATATCCGAACGAAGGATTTAGAGATATAGGAATGGGGCAATGATCATTATCTTTTGTCTGTTGTGCTTGTTGGACATTCTTGTAAAATAACCTTGGCAAATACTTGTTTTGTTAGGTATGTATGGAGGAGGTTTTGGGAAACTTGTTGACTATTACATTGATAGGTTATACCTTTCTGTGTTTTGGTCTGAGGCATTTGAAACTTCTAAAGTGCATCCTAGCAAGGTTTTTGTATGTCAGGTGTGAACAAGGATACTCCTATTTGTTTTTCAAGTCAAAGTCCATCACACTAGGTACAACGCCATCCTAGTTTTCTATTCCTTGATGCATCATACCATGTGTGTCATCAAACATAAGAAAATTGGCCCTTTGAAAATCCCAACTCCTCGGCAAGTAATCATTTGCATTTTCATCATCTTGTGTAGTGTTGAAATGACTTCCTCTCTTTCAGTCCTTTTTGCTCATCGCTCTAACAGGGTACTATGACAGTTGATCATCATCACCATCCTCATCATCATCGATCCTACATCCAAAAATAATTAACATATTGCATAAACGTATCATATAGGAAACACATGCATTTCATCTCTAACATCATATAAACATGGTATTATAATCATTTTCCATAAAATTAGCATATCCCTTTCTCATTACATTGCATCCATTTTTCGCACCACATTGCATTTATCACGTAAATCATTACATAACATTCATTTGCATAAACATTTGCATAAACATTACCACTTATTGCATAATCATACATAATAGATACATAAGCATTATAGATAATCCATTGCATACATACTTGCATAACATCATAAGGTCATCTCACACATTACGTTCATTTTGCATAGAACATCATCATCATTGCATATAGCACATCACAGTAAATGCATCACATACATTACATTTATCATTTAATATGTTTAGGATAATGTTATTCTAAGAATCTTAGAAAACCATCTCATTTGCATCATATCATATAAAACACGACCATTGCATTATATCGTCCACTAAATCATCCATATCATCTCATAAATAGCATCACGATCATTTTTTCATTTCATTGCATAAATCATTATGCATTAGTATAAATAGAAACATAAAAATTCATTACATGCAAAGTGTACATCCATCCATAATCATTTCATATATAAGCATAATTCATATCATTTCACGTGTACACCATAGATCATTTTCCATATCATTTTTCATATTTTATATTACATATCATATCATTTTGCATTATTACACATCACATAAATACATCTGCATACCATAAATAAACATAATATAGATCTGTTAGTCATAATCATAATGCATACATCATCGGAAATAAATATACCATAACATCATTGCACAACATATAGAAATAGAATCATCCATACATGCATAAATAAATGATACACATCACATCATATCAAAATCACTGATCATATATATATATATATATATATATATATATATATCATCATCAGATAACTGTACATATATGTTAATCAGTACAAAAAGGCCCATCGGGCTATCAAAATGGAGCCATAAGCACTGAAAGTATCATCTGGTCAGGTATACCCCACCATGGCCTCCCCCTGCGTGACCTACTTCAGTGGCTGGTCCACTGTGAGCCTCTGGGACCCATGTTGCTCTGGGTACAGCCTCGTGATAATGCATCCGGTAGTACTTGACCTCTCAGACGGCATCCCTGTAGGACCAGACGGACACTGTACTCTGAGAGGAGGAGGCTACCATGCTCTCCAACTATTATCTCTAACCTAGCTTTGTAGCTGCCTTTAGCTCTATGGCCTATCTTTGTTGTATGGCCTAATCCCTCTCGGCCTTGATCCGATCTATCTCATTCATAGCCCAATCCCTCTCGGTTGTCATGGTCTCGACCTGAGCCTGCAACTGCACAATCAACACATCTCGGGGATCCACTTGCCCTGCTGGCTGCATTGTTGGCTGTGCTCGTGGTGGTACACCTGGAAACACCTGCTGCTGGTCCTATATCTGTACATCAACCTGATCTAGCTGGCCTGGCTAAACTGGAGGCCCGGTCAGCTGCTCCTACCGTGCACCATCCCTCCATCCTCGTCCTCCCCCTCTGCCTCTCACTCTCTGTTGATTGGGGACTGCTCCTAGAATCATCAAACATAAGGGAGGCCAGAACCAATCTCTATATGTCTGTGTCACACTTGGATCTGCAGGTCCCTGATCGTAGGCCCATGACCGAGCCATCAACTATTTGAAACTGTCGACGGCCTCCGAGGTAGGAATGTATCACCCCCATGAAACCTGTGACATGGTGCAGGAAAAGATGACCACATAATCATCTTCAAGCCGATCCTAGGGCTCACCAAACTGACGCTGCACGTGCCCAGGCAGATATCTCTCGATCATAGTGTGCTCTCACCCCTACATAAGGTGGTCCTAGCGGGCATAAAATAGTTGATCTGCATCGTCGGCCCATCCGGGTCGACCAAGGTACGTATGCCATATCAATACCTGCATCTCGTCCAGGACCCTCCTCCAATAAGGAATCTCGTGCTCGCTTGTGTGTGTGGACACACCATCTCTGTAGCACCATATGAGGGGATCATTTGGCATCATCAGAACTATAACAATCTGAGGCCGAAGGACAACAATGTGCTCCCACACCCATACATCGAGAAGTGTCACCCCTACTCTGAGTGCTCTGTCGTTGAGGTAGACGTACTCGTGGAGATCTCTGTACAAAGAGGGAAGAAGAACCGACCCCCAAGAAAAACGGACTGGTCTGTCATGAACCATACACTCCCAGCAGAGTCCCCAACTAGGACTGAAGGATTGGCCTTGTCGGTCTGGGGCAATGAGACCCGAAATAATCGCTGCAACAACCAAGCGGAAGGGAGGTTCCAAGGCCCTGTGGCGCTCGAGCTCGATCTGCCCCTCGCAAATAACAATGTCCTCTATGGCCAAGACTCTGTGGCAAGCATTCTGCCCCTCGTCCATATCAAAAATGACCCGCCGACCATGAATCGGCAATCTCAGAATGTGCCAAATGTCCTCCAAGGTGACGGTGGCATCGCCGGTAGGAAGGTGGAACGAAGAGGTCTCGTTGTGCCATCTCTCAGCAAGCGCTGACATCATCCCCAGGTGGGTGCGAACGGGCATTGCATAGGTGATGTACCATAGCCCCATGTCTCGAAGTCAATCCTGATCCATGTCACTCAGGTCCCGCAAATAACTGAATAGATCCTGCAACCTGTGCTCTTGGGAGTAGAGCTCCCTTGCTGCATCCTACATCAGGAAGGGTCATCATGTTAAAAATTTTGAAAAATTCTTCATCGAGCTTCCAAAAAACCACTCCAGCGTCATAATCCGTGAAGGCGTCGTAGTTTTATTTTTAATCAAACTCTGACGCTAGGGCACAAAAGGCTGAAAGCGTACCGTCGCGGTGCACTTTCATTCCCAGCGGTGCACTTTGAAAAGAAACAGGACCGATGCGTTGCAGTTTGGAAATCACCCCGCCAACCACAAGCTCAACGTCAGAGTTTGGAGTTTATTTTCAAACTCCAAACTCCACCCCCATGGCATAGTTTGACACCGAGCGACGCAGTTTGATTTCTGAGTGGCGCTATATAGCGCCACTGTAGAATGACTAACTTTGAAAGCATTAAATGAATGTCAAAAATGAAAAACGAAGCTCAAGTAAGGGTCACTTACCGGTGCCCCAATGTCAGGTGGCTGCTGGTACGTCTGAACTCGATCAGAAATGTGCATCGGGAGTTGTTGTTGCACCATATTGTTAGGAGGTCAGAGCTCAAATCTCAGGGTTGCTAGATGGCTGTGTGAAAATGAATTGAAAGTGACCCCTCAGACCCCTTTTAAGCTTGAAAATTAGGGTTTTTTTCACCCCGATTGGCTATCTAGCTAAGGTTTTGGACCCTCGAACCTGTTTTTGTCTAGTTGAGGTCTGTTTTACATCGTTTTATTGCGTTTAGACACGTTTTTGGCCTCCTGGAGCCTTTTCAAACCCGTCAGGCACCTTGTCCTCTTTTTTTCGCGAGATCACCCAAAAATTGAAATTTTCGTCCAATCTCTCAAGCGGGCAATATATTGGCATGTTTTCTCTTGCCAAGCAATAATGGGGAAAGATTTTAAATAACAAAAAAAATTGGCTTTGATCGAGATCGTTTATTCTTTGAACCAACACAACAAGTGCATTGCTTCAAAGAGGGGCAAAATGTAGACACGTAAAATGTACCGATTGACATTGTGCATCTGATCCTGACTACTAACATCGTTCCATCCTGAATCATCCTTCGGTCTAACCATTTAATCAAATCTCCTTATCTGATTAAATTCATCAATATTCCTCTCTTAATTAAATAAACCAGTAATCTAATTAAGTCACCTCTCTTGATAATTAAATTAATCATTTTGATCTAATTATCCCTATTTAATTAAATAGTCAATTTTATTTAATTAAATCTCTAAAGTCTGCCTATTAAATTAAATAAATTAAAACCTTATTTAGTTTAATCTAGCATCATCCCTTTTAATTAATAAATCAAAATCTTTATTTAATTAATTATTTTATCATATTCTTCTCATATTTGATTTAAATAATCCACAAATCTAAGTCAAATTTGTCACATCATCAATCCCTTCATTAAATTAATTAGTACCGGTTAATTTAATCTCTTATCATGTCCCATCCTCCAACATTTACCACTTGCTCATGAAAATAGATTTAATTAATTTATTAAATCTCTATTTTCCTCAACAAGGCATCTTTTAAGGAATATTCTTCAAGTTTGAATTCAAAATCTAAATTGACATGTACATCCAACAAGGCATTTACTCCATCTTACATGTCCTTTTTGTAAGGAAAGAAGATGTGCAGAAGCAAATTTCCTAACGTCAAAACCACAAGGAAGAATGCAGACAATACTTTTAATTGCCAAATTACAATCCAATTAAGACACACATGAAAGATTTACAGAAAACAGAAAAATACACAAAGACAAATGAACACCAGATTTACGTGGGAAACCCTTTCGGGAAAAAACCCACCACACCAAGCCGAATCTTTTTGTATTTCAGTAACCAAAAATTACATACAATGTAGAGACACAACTCTCTGGTATCAGTTCTTACAGTTGCTTCAATCACTGTTCAACCTATTATAGAAATGCTCTCCAAGCTTCAATGACACTCAGCCTCAGAATTCATTATCTTGAATCCTATCACCCTCTAATTTTATCCTCTATTTATCCTTATCTGCAAAATGCCCATCGTAGAAAGTTTCCTTTCCAACGTAGAATTTTCCTTACAGACAGTTTAGTTCCAATGCTGCAATTGCTGCAAAAATCCAACTGCCAACCATTTGAATTAAGCTTCCTCTGATTGGTCCACGAGACACCGCATAGGATAGTCATCAATCAGTCAAGGGCGTTCAACCTGTGTTGACATGTCAGTGAGACAGTAACCGTGTCTCCCCGATGCCAACACTGCCATCATTCGATATCACCAAGAGTCCTTACTATCGGCAAGAGGTTACACCGAGTCCAGAAAGCTATCACTAAGACTTCGCCTTGTCGCCAAGACCTCATACCAATGATCATCACTTGAATCGCTATTTCCAGGACTTATCGCTATCGGTGAGACATCATACCGAAGCTCCAAAGTCACACCAAAATTTCCAACAATTGGCAAGACTTACCGCTATCGCCAAGAGGTTACACCGAAGTCTCAAGTCATACCGAGCGCCAAACAACAGTCGGCAAGACTATCACAGTTTGCAAAGACTTCATACCAAAGTCTTCAAGTCATGCCGAAAAGAACACTCATTGGCAAGACTTACCACTTTCGCCAAGAGGTTATACCGAAGTCACACAGCCATCGGCAAGACCTCACGAGTCCGAAAGATGACATACCGAAAGATGAGGCTTCCAACAAATAGTCTACCACTTTCGCTGAGAGGTCATAGCAAACACATCATGTCACCCCAAGGGCCATTTACTATCAGCGAGACATTCCACTCGGAAAAAGGTTACAGCGAATACCAACAAGTCACAGCGACAACACCAGTCTGCGAGACAGCAGCATTGTCTCGGCGACATGAACATTTCAAAAGGATTCAAAATAGCTAGTCGGCCAGACATCAATAATGTCACACCGACTTCGCCCTTCAGGAGTTACATGCTAGTAAGAATTGAGGCACATTTTCCAACAATCTCCCACTTGACGAAGATCTTACTGACACCTCCAGAGCATAATAAAACTACTGAAATTCATGGGCCTTGAGGCCCATCGAACTGGTACACCACCTATACTTGTATGTGCTCATAGGCTTCGTCAATGCATCTGCAACATTCTCTAGAGTATCCACTTTCTCCAAAGAGACCTTCCCATCCTCCACCATATCTTGTACAAAGTGATACTGTACATCTATATGTTTCATCCTGGCATGGAAGTAAGTTTTGCCAAACGCTATAGCGGTCCCGGTTATCACGATAAATAGTAATTTTGCTGCGTCAAAACCAATATTTAGAACACCAGCGTTTTAACCAAATTGCTTCTTTATAGGCGTATGCGGCTACCATATATTCTATCTACGCATAGTGGACCATGTTCCCCGACCTACTCACCTCATCAACTCTTTGCACCACCATTCATCATGAAATGTATCCACTGGTGGATCTCCTACTGTCAATGTCCCTTGCCTAATCAAAATCCACATAACCTCGAATACTGAGAGTCCTCTATGATTCAACCAAGTTTCCATGGTAACACAAAGCATAGTCTGAAGTGCCCTTTAGATATCTAACCACTCTCTTCACAACATCCCAATGTGTCCTTCCAGGATTAGCCATAAACTGACTAAGTACTCCCACTGCTTGGGCAATGTATGGCCTTGTACAAACCATTGCATACATAAGGCTACCAACCGCACTAGCATAAGGCACATTGGTCATGTCCTCCATCTCAATAGGATATTTTGGACAGTCTTCAACAGATAGCTTCGTTCCCTGCAAAATTGGAACAAATAGCTGCTTGCAATCAGTCATACAAAATCTCTCTAGAACAATCTTGATGTACTTACTCTGACTGAGCCAAAATTTTCTATTTTTCTTGTCCCTAGTTATTTCCATTCCCAGAATATACCTTGTTGCACCAAGATCTTTCATTTCGAACTTTGCAGACAACTGAGACTTAAGATCAGAAATCATTAGCTTACTATTGCCTATGAACAACATATCATCAACATAGAGAGCAATAATAAGGACTTGATCACTTTCAACTTTGTAATATACAATGATTAGATTTTGATGCTGATCAAGTGACAAAACAGCGATGTCAAACTTTTGGTACCACATTCTGAGATTGTTTATATCTGATTTCTAGCTTGCAAACTAGTCTCTTTACTTTTTCCACGAAATTACTCAATTTGGGACATATAAATTTCTTCTTCAAGATCATCATGAGAGAAACGATGTCTTCACATCCATCTGTTCAATTTCTAAGTCATACGCTGCTACAAGTGACAAAAGAAATCTAATAGATGTCAGCTTAGCTACATGAAAAAATATTTCTCCATAATCAATTCCCTCCTAGGAATAACCTTTTCCTTGACCTACTTTATATTTTTCTACTTGCCATCGGACCAATTTTCTTTTTTAAATACCCATTTTGCAACCCAGCTTTTACGCGCTGAAAATGGCACCGTCAATTATCATTCTTTTCAATGATTTCATTTCTTCATTCAACTTCCAACCAAGAGTTTAGATCGGACACTAAATGCCTCTTTCACAGTCCTAGGTTCATCAGTGCTGAAAATTAAAGCATAGGCACAAGTAGACTCTAACAAAGAAAACCCATACCTATCAGGTTGCTTTCTTTCATGAGTTGACCTCCTCACATGCTAAGGTTGAGGTGGTTCTTCATCTTCTTTAGAACTTTCATAGCTACTTGAGCTTTCCTCAGTATCAGGTACATTTTGATTTTTCAATTCCTCTTTATCTGGTGTCGGAGGAATTTCTGCTACATCCTTTTCACTTTCTGATTTCTTCTCTGACTGCAGATCCAATGTAGAAGGCTTCAGCTCATGAAAGATAACACTTTTGTTGTACAAAACCTTCTCAGTCTCAGGATTCCAAAGCTTGTATCCTTTTATGCCAACACTATAACCAATAAAAATACACTTTACAACTTTGTTTTCCAACTTAGATCTTTTTTCAAACAACACATATGCATATACCTCACAACAAAAGACAAGAATATGTCTCGGAGAGGGCTTCTTCTAGACCATACTTCAAAGTATTCTCAACAAAAGCTGAGTTAGGAGAATGATTTACCAAGTAACATGTTGTAAGTACGCCCATTGAGAACTTCTCCTCCAAGCGGCCACTACTCAACATACTTGATGCTCTTTTCCATTCTTGTCTGGTTGAACCTTCGGCAACTCCATTTCTTGTGGAGTGTAAGGTGTAGTTTTATGTTTTAATCCACTTGATCTTCTGATACCTTTTGAATTCATGCAGACAAAACTCACGCCATTGTGAGTCCTTAAACATTTTTATTTTCTTACGATCACGATTTTCTACAAGGTTTTAAATTCCTTAAACCATTTGAATACTTTTGATTTACTTTTTAGAAAATATACAAATGTGCTTGAATAATCATCAATAAACGACACATCGTATCTTGATTTAGATAAAGAAGGAACATTCACTGGACCAAACACTTCAGAATGTATATAATCAAGCAAACCAGAAGATTTGTGAGGACTGGAATAAAATGAAACACGGTGATGTTTACCATATATACAATCTTCACAAAACTCGAATTCGAGGTTACAATCTTCAAGCCCCTCAAACAGGTTTTTATTCTTCAAGGTTTTTAAACCTTTCTCACCAATGTGGCCTAGCCTATGATGCCAGAGCATAGTCTTTTCTGCTGGAAGTTTAACCTCCATGGATTTTACACCATCAAGAATGTTTTCCTTCTTATCTCCATGAGTAGCCTTAAGTGAATTTGCAGAGACACTGTTGCATTGGACAACCAATGCATCCAGCTTGTACAAGGTACCAATATGAGCACCTCTTGCTAGCATTATAGAGCCTCTAGTCATCTTGCAGCCATTTCCAGAGAATGTGACTTGCACTCCAATATCATTCAACTTACTTACAAAAAGTAAATTACGAGCCAGACTTGGTATATGCATCACATCATTGATTCCCTTCACTCTTCCATCAGGAAATTTGATTCTGACTCTTCCATGGCCAACAATATCCAAAGATGAATCACTTGTCAAATACACCTTTCCACCATTGTATTCTTCATACTTCGTGAACCAGTCTCTATGAGATGTCATGTGGAAAGATGCTCCAAAATCAATCAGCCAGACATCATCTGATGCCTGTGTAGCCAAGGTTACAATGAAGGCATCTGCATCACTCTGAGAAGAATCATTGTCGAAAGAGTTCTTCTTCTTTTTCTCCTCTTTACAATCCTTTCGGACATGACCAGGTTGCCCACAATTCCAGCACTTCACCTTAGACTTCTTGCCAGGAGACTTTGATCTCCCTTCTAATTTTGATCTGGATTTCTTGTCCTTCTTCTTGCCTTTCTCCTTCAATCTGCCTCTAACAGCCAGAGCCTCCTTTGCCATCTCAGAAGATTTTCTTCTCATCTCTTCTAACAATAAAGAAGCAACAACATCTTCCATCTTAAAAGTGGATGTCATACTCCCAATAGCCATCACCAGGTGATCCCAAGAATCTGGCAAAGAACACAATAAGAGCATACAACGATCTTCATCTTCAATATTCGCACCAACAGATGTTAACTGTGCAATCAGCATGTTGAATGTGTTCAAATGATCAGCAACAAATCCTCCCTCTTGCATTCTCAAAGAGGACAACTTCTTCCTCAAGAACAATTTTTTCACCAAGGACTTGCCCTGATAAATAGATGTCAGTATTTTCCACAAGATGTAGTCTTTTCTTCATGAACGTTCAGAAGAACAGAGTCTGCCAAACAGAGCCTTATCAGCCCTTTTGATTTTCAATCTGCCAAGTCCCAATCCTCTTGCTTCATGTCTTGAGGTTTTGTTCCAGACACAACATTCCAAATATTTTAGTCCACTAATAGATCTAGGTATGTGCAAGATCATCATGGAAAAAACAGGCCCTTAAGTGGCAAAAAATTCAGAAAAATTAGAGTTAGGCAACTTGACATAAAAATTTGAATAAGTTATCTATATTATTTCAAAGTATGCAGAATAGACTTTAGAAAAGCAAATTGAATGTAGTTTCTAAACTACTAGGTTTATTTTTTTTAAAACAAAATTCCATTGGTGAAAATTTGAAATTTCAATGCAAAGAGGTACTTAAATTCCTCCCCTGTGGAAAAATAAGTAGGTGTCCTGCCCCAATTCACCCTAACCATGAAATGATAATATTTTTACACCTAGATATAAGCAGAGGACCCATGTCCCTATTTATTTACTTTTTGTAATTTGTTTCCAATTTTAATTTATGATTTTCTTATTACAACTTTTAAAAAAATATGTCTTAGTTTTTCCAACCACCTTAACTTAATATCAAACTTCTGAAATTCATAATTTTTTCTTTTCTTTCTAATCCTATACTATATATGAAGTATAGAATGTGATACATATTTTGTATTCAAAAAATGATATCATTTGAAATCTATAGATGTTTTTTCTAATCAACCTGGTATCTAACTTATTCTAGTCACTGAATTCAAATAGAAATGAATAATAATTATTTATTAAATTCAAAGTAAAGCATAATTTTATATTGGTGGAAAGCTGAGAAACTCTTTAAAAACCCTTTTCAAGCAGAACACTAATTTTGGGTAAAAAAAAAGAGTCGCCAACCACATAATCTCTAAATACCCATAATATCGCCACCTTTTTATCTTCCATCATAATCCCGCACATACCATCTTCCATTTTGAGTTTCCATTAACCCAAAAAATTGCTACCATTGAATTTCTCTCTCTATTTCCATATTTTGATGTGTGTTTCTTGCCATCTTAATCTGTAATTAAATTATCGAACCTCTACCAAACTCCCACTGAAAAAGAATTGACACAAAAAACCCAACCCACCCACAAGGATAACATAACTGGCCAGGCTCTGATACCACTTGTAAGGAAAGCAGAGGTGCGGAAGCAACTTTCCTAATGTCAAAACCATAGGGAAGAATGCAGATAGTACTTTTAATTTCCAAATTACAATCCAATTAAGACACACATGAAAGATTTACAGAAAACATAAAAATACACAAAGACAAATGAACACCAAATTTACGTGGGAAACCCTTTCGGGAAAAAACCCACCACACCAAGCCGAATCTCTTTGTATTTCAGTAACCAACAATTACATACAATGCAGAGACACAACTCTCTGGTATCAGTTCTTACAGTTGCTTCAATCATTGTTCAACCTATTACAGAAATGCTCTCCAAGCTTCGATGACACTCAGCCTCACAATTCATTATCTTGAATTCTATCACCCTCTGCTTATCCTTATCTGCAAAATTCCCACCGTAGAAAGTTTCCTTTCCAGCGTAGATTTTTCCTTGTAGACAGTTCAGTTCCAACACTGCAACTGCTACAAAAATCTAATCGCCAACCATTTGAATTTTGTTTCCTATCAATCATCCATGAGATCTTCACATAGGATAGTCACCACCAATGGTACAAGCTTCAACGCCTTGAGATTATCAACCGGTCTCCGGATTTCAACATTTTCCATCATTCGGAGATTTAAGAGTACTATCGGCAGTATGGGTTACAGCACCCGAGTCCGTAGGTTATTGCGGGTGACTTCGTACGCTGGGTGACCTCATAACGATGATCATCAATTTGTATCACTAATGCGACTATCTTACACGCAGACATCATACCGAAGCTCCAAAGTCACACCAAAATTTCCAACAGTTGACAAGACTTACCGCTATCGCGAAGAGGTTACACCGAAGTCTCAAGTCATACCGAGCGCCAAACAACAGTCGGAAAGACTATCGCAGTTCGCCAAGACTTCATACCAAAGTCTTCAAGTCATGCCAAAAATAAAACTCGTCGGCAAGACTTACCGCTTTCACCAAGAGGTTACACCGAGACCTCTTATGTTACATCAAAGTCACACAGCCATCAGCGAGACCTCACGAGTCAGAGAGATGACATACCGAAAGATGAGGCTTCCAACGAATAGTCTACCGCTTTCGCTAAGAGGTCATAGCGAACACATCATGTCACCCCGAGGACCATTTACTATCGGCGAGACATTCCACTTGGCAAAAGGTTACAGCGAATACCAACAAATCATAGTGAAAACACCAGTCGGCGAGATAGCAGTATTGTCTCGGCGACATGAACATTTCAAAAGGATTCAGAACAGCTAGTCGGCCAGACATCAATAATGTCACGCCGACTTTGCCCTTCAGGAGTTACATGCCAGTAAGAATTGAGGCACATTTTCCAACAATTTTCCTTGAGCCAAGTGGCATTCAATGCTTTCTTTATTCCCTCTTGCAAGTCATTTCAACAAAATTCAAAATTCAAAAATAAGCATTTATGGGATCAATCCTCAAAACTTGCACATCCTCCATCCACTCATAGATTGACAAGTGGCACCTTGCCATTGGTTGAATGTTAGTCCCACATTGCTCTATTTTGGACATTCATCCATCTTGGAATTCTATAAATAAGAGGCTTCATTCCTCATTTGATCATCCACAAATTATGCAAAGTTACCATGCTCAAATATCTATCAAATTTCATTCATCATCATTGAATCTTAACTAGGTTATGCAGGTTTTTTAGCTTGGAGCTCTCATCAAACATCAAAAAAGTGGATCACTCATCAATTATCATCAACATAGATCAATCTTGCATCATAGGAGTTGGGAAAGGGCCAATTTTCACATTAAATTGGCACCAATTCCCCCATGGGATCATGAGTTTTCTAGCTTAATTAGGATTCAATCTCTATTTTATTGTTTTCATTGTGTTCTTCATTGTTTTTCCTAATTTGAGCTATGTTAATGGATTCCATGGGGAATCCTTGTTCTTACTTGCAATTGATTATCTAATGTGTTTGTTCTTATTGTTTTGTAGGTATTAGGATTGGGGTTCGCACAAAATCATATTCCAAAGTCAAACTATAGTTGATGATATTTTATGTTGTATTCCATGAAATTGTGATATTTTATATTTTATATTGTATTTTATACTTTACACTAGTTCGTACATAGCATTCAATGAGGTTTCATATGATGGTGCCTTTGAAAGGTTAAGGCAAGATAAGTCCATATTGTCGCATGGTCGCTGAAACTTGAAACCTTAGAACCAAAGTCTAAAGTTTCAAAGTTTTTCAAACCTCTGACCCACCCACTAGAAAGACGACCAAGAAAGACTTGCAACTCAACAAAGTGAACCATCGACCAAGTCAGGGAATCGAGAAGTTATGAAAATTTAGAGCTCTGCAACAAGGTTATAAAACTCTGAGGACTAGCAACTAAGGTTACGAAAAGCACCAAAACGGCCACTTTGAGTGATAGTAACCATAGCAATGAAACTAACCAAAAATCCATCATTCCAATTCCAATAATAGATAATCCACAACAAACTACTCAGCAAAAGCAAAATAAATCCACATGCCATGACTCAAACTCAAAGGTTAGGTCTAAAACACTTGCAACTTAGTTTCTCAACAAAGTGAACCAAGTCAGGGAATCGAGAAGTTATGAAAATTTAGAACTCCATGACAAGGTTATAAAACTCATAGGACTAGTGACTAAGCTTTTTTTTCTCCCTTATTTTGAGTCTATCTTATTGTCTCTCCAGCTGTAACATTTTACATGAATTATTAATGAAATCTAATCAATGATTTTTCATTAATCTTCGTCATTAATATTATGCATTGATGTATGTTTTAATTCTGGCTCTGGTTTAATGAACTAGTTAAAGTACCTTGATTAAAGCATGAATTCATATAAATGTTTAGTGGATATGCTAAGTAGTCATGGAGATTGATTATTGATGTGTGAGTTGTAATGCAATTTCACTAAGATTATGGATGCCTAGAATTAAAATCACCTTATAGTTCATATTTTAATTGTGTTAAAAGTAAAACTTGAGCATGTGCTCAGCGATTCATCACTCAACTCAATGCTTATTAGATTAATAACATATTAACAGTACTATTAGTAGCATATACAACATTGAACATCAACAATCATTTAAAGTGTATCTAGAAGTTGAAACCACTACCAGACTTTTTGTTCAAATGATATAATAAATAATACAGATAATTGAACATCAACACATTACTGAAATCTGAATTTGAGCTTTTAAACTGATTATCACATGAAGGAATACATGGAGGCATTGGCAATGTAAAATCTTTCTCAAAGACAACTTTGCACAGAGCTGAGTTGGAACTTGGAAACTCATATTATTAAAAATTAAATCACTGCATCACCTTTTCTAGCAACTTCCACTCTTCAGGTGTTGGAATTGTCATTTGTTCTAACTGATGTTGTTTAACTTGAAGATTTTTTAACAATTCATGATTCAAATTGGAACCTATCTTGGATTCTTTAGTCAGTTTTTCATTTAGGGTTAGCAATGGTTTGATGGAATCCAAATAGGTCACTGCATCTGGGTTCTGAGGAAACTGGTCCAAATCAATCTTCCTTGCATCCTCCATCTTCTTTCTGAAATCATTCTTTCCAACGAATCACTCATTTGTGTCAAAAGCCTCTGGCAAACCAAGCTCTATGAAGTACCTTACCTTTTCATCCACCTTCTTCATCTTGTATGCAGCCAAATGCAAATATTTCTTTGTTTCATGCATTCTCAAACACTTTTCAATGATAGATGATAATGTCATTGATGTAGCAAGCCGATTAGTAATCCCTTTTGATTTCAAAACATTGTCATTGGCTTTGTAGACTGTTTGTTGAATTTGTTTTGTTGATTTCTCTAATGCCAACACATTTTTGTTCTCCATTAAATATTTGTTGAGCTTATTATGATGTTGTCTGATAGCATCAATCAATTGAAACATGTCACACAAAAGATCAATCCCCTGCATTATTTCATCCCAGATCTTTTGTTTCATATGCCTCATTGTTTCTCTACAAAATGTAGATAACTTATTTTGACAAGACTTAATTTCATTTTTTGCTTACATTAGCTCTTCCTCCATTCTTTCATTTATTTTTCTCTCCTTTTACAATTTTTGTTCCCACTGTGCATTTCCATTTACAATGCTTAGTCTTAATTTTTCTGAAGTGGATTTTTGCTCATCATATTTCTTGTTGTTTCCCACCAGCCTCTTTTGTTTTAATTCCATTCATCAGAATCTCATTTTTGTTTATCCCTCTTTGTTTGTTAGTCAGAGGTAGATTTTAATTTTCTAATCTATTGCTCTTAAACTTTTGCCTCGTTTCTACCGCTAGTGTCTGTGAACTTTTAATTTGAGTCTCATGAACCTTTTTTTCTCTATCTGTTTTAGCAATGATGTGTACAATTCAATTCTATTTTTCTTTTCATACATTAATTTTGGTTGTAATATTTCAAGTCCAAAACTAATTGAAATTGTTCACCCTCAATCTGTTGGGATGCTATCTAATTTTTTTGCTTGTTTTGAATTGTGGGAACAAAATTTTTGCACTCCATGATTTATTTACTTGTGTCAAATGGGTAATACCATGGTTGCTGCAGGCTCGCTAGAGTAGACGACTTCCATCAATTTTTCCCTTTATTCAATTTTGATTTCTTTTAAAATTGTTCAATGCACTCCAGCACCCAGATGCAGTAAGAACAATGGAATGCTTGAATGGTGAAGGAATAGAGTACCTCATACTACAATATTCTGCAGAACCAAACTAACTGGAATTGGGGGAGTTCCTGGAAATAACTCCTTTGTGGTGGATCCACTGGTAGTGTGACTTGGAGTTGGACCTGTCAAAATCCTTTGCCTCTTTTGTATGCCTTAATCACCTAGTGTTTTTGTCTTGTGTGCAATTTTTTGTTGTAGCACATGTTGACCACTACTAGTACTACTACCCATACCATCACCACCAGATGCAGTGCCAGTTGCACTAAGCCCTCCAGCATGGGCATGTCCTAGTTGTGATTGTGTTTGACCATGAGGATGAGGATTTGAAGCTCTAACAAATTGAATTATTTCAGATCTACTTGTTTTCCCTTAGTCTACTTTATCAACTCCAAGGCTAGATTTATCAACTGGTTTTTTATGTTGTACATTTATTACTATAAGAATTCCTTGTCCTTGGGACCCCAAACCACCACCTTCATAACCCATTTTTTCAACTATGGTTGCTCCTGTAGTAAATACTTCTTTTGTGTCCTCACTTAAACCAAGTTTGAAATTGACATGGCTTTCTTCTTCCCTATCATCATCACTTTCTTCATCTTCTCATTCATCTGGATGCTCTATATTCCATAATTTTCTAAACTCAATATCTTATTCGTTATCTCCATACTCTGCAAGAGCTCTTGGATCACCTAGCTCCTTCCTCATAGACCAAGAGGTAGTAATTTTTTATCGTGACCATTTTTTTTTTTGTAACTTCCTTCTCTAGAGAATCTAGAATTTTTACTCTACTAGATGGTTGATGAATTTTTTCATAAAAATTGTTGTACCTCCTAATTTTCTTTCGATGCAATGCCATAATTTATGCTAACAATTGTTCAAAAGAAATACCATTCTCTACAACACTTTTCTCCATTGCTACTTTGACTTCATCCCAAGAATCCTTGTTTCTCAAGTTTTCAAGCAAGGGTTTATTTCTTTAATGCTTAATCTTACTTCCAACATTCTCCTATTTGAGTTACCAATCATTGATTTATCCATGCATTAGCATCTGCACCATTCCATCAACCTTTTCCTCAAAATCATCCTCCGCGAAAAGGAAGAAATGGGTATTCTTCCACCACAAAGTATTAGTACTTTGTGACCGGCTTTTATATTCCAGTAAAACCCTTTTTGTCAAATGTATTGGAAGTTTGTATGGTTGTACTTCCAATCCATAAAATCTTAGCACAATATATTCTTCCATTAAGTACCAATTAGCCAATTGTATTTATTTTCCTAGTTGAATGCAGTTTCTACATGACATAGGCAATCTAGGCTTTGGAGTATTTGTAATTGCTTGATGCAATGGAGCCAAAAAGTAGTCTACAAAATGACTGTAGTTCCTTCAAGAATCATGCAACCTTATAGCAGTGGTCCATTCATATACTGGAGCCATTTTTTGTTGCTAAGAATTACTATTACCATTGAATCTGAAGCTTGTTGGTCTAAAACATTCCTCTGAATTTGAATAGAAAAAGATAGCACAAGTAGGTTGTGAACCTAAATTTCTTGGTGGAACCTCCTTTAATCATGAAAAAAAATTTATGCATGGATTCTACAATGTGCTCAATAAAATTATATTTAGCATGTGGAACACCATAATGGATATTATACACCATTTCAAGGAGGCATGCACCCACTTCCAAATTGCTATCCAGCCTGAGGAAAAATGCTAGCATGGAAATAGTATCCTTAACCCATGGTTTAAAAATATCCAAATCATAAGGAGGCTTATGATCACCTTTCAATTTGTTTCTATCCTAAACTATTCTATTTAAGAAATATTTTTTCTCCATTTCATCCACTGCTTCATAATCACTAGCAAGCTTTTGTAGGTCAATGTGGACATTTCCAAATTCTTCAGTTGTAAACCCCAAGGCCAACACTTTTCCAAGTTATTTTGCATTAATGGATAGCAATTCTTCTTTGCTATCTTTATTAACGATTTCTCTTTTTTTATCATCATAATTTAGGGCACAAACCATGATAAATTCTAGGCAAGGGAAAACTTTACGTAACATCATATCCTAATCCGTGCCACCACCACCAATGGTCAGCATGAACTGGCAACCGTACTCGGCTTCATGTTCATTCTATGAAAACCGTCTCCTGGCAGTAAATTTCTACCTAGGTGCTCATGACCCAAGCAAACACGGATCAACAAGAAACTTCTTGGGTTATAAGCAATTTTGCATAATGTATTTTTTATCCCATTACTGCTCTAGTGGTACCGGGTGGTAGACATGCCACGATGAACTACCAAACAGCGAACAGAATCTCTAGTTGTAGCCCTACCTTTAATTTAATCCTCTTAACTCTAAACCTAAACTTCAAAGTCATAACCGATTCTTAAGAAACATCAAGCCGCATGAAACGTGGAGCGAACGCAACACCCTTTAACTTAATCTTGGACATTTTAACTTCCTGACTTTCAAGCGAACCTGGGTTGGAAACTTTGAAACTGGTTACTAGAAATGTTTTGGTTGGTGCGAAACGTAATCCAAAACAAGGTAGGAAGAATCGCAAATGAGTGTAAACCTAATCTAAACCTCTTCATGTGGTGTTGGACCCTCTCTTCAAAATAAAATCACTTTAGCAATAGAAAGCGTTATTTTTTGAATATTAAAGGAATGACAATCGAAAATTCTAAATCATTGATCTTTGTTAATTTAACGGTTATAGGGTGATTCCAAAGGTTTAAGTTTGCAAGTCTAGAGCTTTGTGCATTTCATTCCAGAATGCAACTACAACCATAAATAATAAACATAAAACATGTGTTTTAAATTTGCTATAAACTTTAATGCGCTAGGATAGACATCAAGGACAAGGGGCCGAAAACTTAACGTTGCAAAGACCTTAATAAAATGAATTACAATGTCACATTAAAAGCACATTGCACAACCATTAATAGCACTTAAATTGCAAAGGACTTAATAAAATGAATTACAATGTCACATTAATAGCACAACCATTTATTTTATTATAACTGAATTACAATGTCACATTATTACATAGTACAAATACAAATGTAAGCGCAAGCACCAAGCTTTTGCTGGACCACTGGTAAAAAGTTGAAAATGTAAATGTGATACATGTATCTCTAAAAATAAATGGAACTTGCAGGGTCAACCATGAGCTCTAAAAATAAACACATGGGACTTGTCGAGTCAGCCATGGTCTCTAAAAATAAACACATGGAGAAAGGGGGCCCAATCAAACTGGGGAAATGGGAGTTGTGAAGATACAAAATGTACTTAGCCCCTTTAGAACCAGACTCATGTAGAAGATGAGGGGTTGTAAAATTGCTCTCATGCAAAAGATGAGCACTTAAAAGTAATGCATGGGGCTTTCCTGGTAGGCCATGGTGTCTCAAAATAAATGCAAGAGACTCTCCTAGCCAAAAATGCAGACAATGAGGGGTAGTAAAAATGCTCCCATGTAGAAGATGAGCATTGAAAATAAATGCATGGGAATTGCCTGGGAAACCATGCAGACGATGAGGGGTAGTAAAAATGCTCCCATCTTCTACTTGCAGCTTCCATGCACTAGGATAGCACTTATCTCCATCAGAGCTCCTCATCCTGGTTCAAAACCTTTCTGAGAAGTTAGGTGAACCAAATCAACTTCTTTCCAATTCCGCCCATTCTAAACTTGAAGGAAATTGGTCTTTTACTCTGTAACTACATAACTAGAGGTAGGAGAATTTAGAGCATCCCCAATAATACCACATCATCTTCTTCCTAAATCCTTATTAAGTTATTAACCCTACAAAATGAAAACCCTTATGACAATTCAACAAAGGATTTTAGTTGTGCTCACTATCCTTATCTATGGGCCAAAAGTGTCGCCAAAAGTTCCACTACCAGCCTAGTCCCTTGTACACCTCACACGTGTCACGTGTTAGGTTGTGTATAGTTGTGTGTATAGTAACATAGTTACTACTGACTAGTAATAATTGTGATTCGTGCAAACTGAAAATCCAACTTAATCGGTACCTCAAGCTGACAAGTTGTCAATTGTCAAAATCGGTAGTGCCACGCAAGTTGTCGATTGTCAAAATCACTGGATTATTGACATCATCATCTATGATTCTACAGTACATCATGCAATTTTCAATATAAATCTATCCAATCAATCACTCTGGCTATTCATATGGTATTAATCCACGCCACCGCCCAGTACCACAGCCAAATTGAGAATTTTAATAGAATAAATGAAAGGTAGAGTACTTCAATGCATTGAAAAGAGAGAATTAAATGTCTCATTTTACCTTAATGATTATCAATGTCCTAATAAGTCACAATAAATTTTGCTCACTTATGATCGAAACTATATGTTGATTTTTTAAACCAATAATTAATAAAATCTCAACGATTGATTTCTGAAAATCTAACGGTTCTAGTGTTATTTCAGAGGTTTCAGTTCACAAGTCTAGTGCTTCAAGGATTTACTTCCGAAATGGATCTATAGCCGTCCATCGAAAATTTATCGAACAGTCCCTCTTTTAAAACAAACTTTATACACATGCATAATTTAAAATGGGGACATCGCTAGGTTAATGAGACTCAACCCTCAGGATTAAGAGTTAAGATTTAAGGCTTTGTCATAAAATATTTTGGTCTGACTTAGGCAATATTAAATGGTAAACAAGAGCAGGATGACCGAAAAACCTAAATAATTAATAAAATCTCAACCATTGATTTATGAAAATCTAACGGTTCTAGTGTAATTCTGGAGGTTTCAATTCACAAATATAGTGCTTGAGAGATATACTCCTGGAATGTAACTACAACCGTCCATCGAATTCATCGAACGATCATAGTCCATAATGTCACGTGTCCATTGAAACTTGGAACCTTAGAAACAAAGTCTAAAGTTTCGAAGTTTTTGAAACCTTCGACCCACCGACTACAAAGATGACCAAGAAAGACTTGCAACTAAGCTTAGGAAAATTTGCACTAACACTTCGCCACTACATTTTTTTATTAGTTTGATATTATGTTTAATTTTCCAATGTTTTTTTCTTAATCATTTGAAAATAGGTTTAATTCGCCAATGAATTTTATTTTTTAGTTTTAAAAAAAGTTTTAATCGCCAACAAAATTATTTTTTCTAGTTTGAAAACAGGTTGACCACAAATCAAATATTTCATTGGCTGGTACGGATTTGAACTGGAAGCAGTGACTTAAAGGGGTTTGAAAACAGCATTCTCACCAATATTTTTCTGACATACTTCTAGAGCTGACAGTGATTCTGCTGACTACTTGACTATTTTTCACACGGTGCCAAAAAAACCACCCCAGTACCACATTTTTATTAAAGGCACATGATTTGCTGGGATTTTACACCTTTTCTGAGGGGGGGGTTCTTAAAGTTTTCCCTGGTTGAAGAGAAGGAGTAGGTTACTGTTGCAATGATTTCATTTGCAATTGACAGATAATAAACCATTTGTTTCTTTTTCTATTGGTTGGACTAGGACTATTATTCATGTTTGATAAAGTAAACTAGGAAAATAGGCGGGCATTATATATTTTGCAAACATTTAATCATTGGATTAATAAATTGTTCACATTAGTACTAAAGCAATCTTTCTTTTGCAAATGTCATTTTCCTTCAAAACAATAAAACACTTCTCTCTGTGTCAACGTTGTACATAGAATTTGCACATCATATTCCTATGCATTAATCAAAGGACAAATTTGTTTGGAGTCTATATTCTCACACATTTACATGTAACATTTTTTCCATTCTCACTATCTATGCACTCAGACAACGTCTGGAATGTGTAGTACCCCTCCGTTTATGCTTATGCTTTCTGTTGTTATGTTTTCACACTGTTAGGCTATGATACCTTGTTTGGATATTTTGATCGCTGGTTTTGAGCGATAGTGGATTTATTCTGTGACATGATGATACATTGTTTGGTGATTACTGATTTTGGCATAGTATTTACTGCTTTCGCTGATTATCATATGCATAGGTTTGATGAATAACAGCTATTTATTTCACACCATGTGACGGTACGCGTGAGACGGAATCGCGATCACCACGCGAAAGTGCCTCCGATATTTGTAATTTCCCGTGACGGCAGGCTCGCCGCTCAACGCTTTATATATATATATATATATATATATATATATATATGCTATTGCTTGGTTGCTGTGGATTGGGTGTGCTTACGACAATCGACTCCACCGGGTACTCGTGTCCGAGCTGCCAAGACTAACGGATATGTTGATTGGGAGATGCAGTTTGTTCTTTCACCCCAGTCTAACCCATACCCCATTCTTAGCACCTCACTGCTTTAGTACCCACTGCATTGCTCGGTATTTTCCTGCCTGGACAAATCTGTTTGGAAAATTTGGTTAATTTTCAAATTTTAATTTATCATGCTTGTTCCATTGTTATTTAAATTAATTTTTAAAATGTGGAAGAGATTAGTTGCTTGATTATTAATTAATTAATTAGCTAATTTGGTTAAATGCTTTGATCTTAAAAGATTAAACTTATTTAATTAAATTAATTAATTAATTAAATTAAATTAATTAAGTGTGTGAATAGTTTTATTTGAAAATTAAATATTATTTGAGGAAATGGCATTTGAAATTGTAAATTTAAATAGAATAAAATAAATGCATGTAAATTGAAATTTGATTTTTAAAATTTTAAATTAAATAAATTATTTGCATGCAATTTGGAAAAAGTTATCCGGTGAAGTGGCGTTGAGATATTTTGTATCTCTGACATGTGTGCTAGTGTATTAAATGATTCTTGTTGAGGAAAATTGTTTACGAAGGTAATATTGGATCTGGGAAATCATAGAGGTTGTTCAATTTCTTCACGGGAAAAAAAAATTTCTCAGCTTTGGCAAAAAAAAAAAAAAAAATTATGTATTGTGTGAAATTGGTGATACTGTATATTTGTGGAAGATCCCTTTGCTTGGAGGATCTTGGTATTAGTAAAAGTTTCTTGGATTTGGTGCTTGGGAGAAGCTTTGGAAGATTGTGGCAACTGAGGCTCTCATTTCTACAGCCAAACCTTAAGTTATAGGTATTCTTCTTTGTTTAAATTATTTCTTTTGCCAAAAGAATGGTTGAGAAAATATTTAGTTTGTGTTTCCTGTATTTGTTCTCGAGAATTTTGTAAAGAAAAATAAATCTTGTTTATACAGTAGAAAATTTTCAAAGAAGTAGGAAAGTTCTCTGAAGAACTCTAATAGAAGATTCCTGTTAGATTTTGTATATGTTTCTTGTAGGGTATAATTTTTAAAATAACCCTGTTGACGAATTTTTATTTAAGATTGGAATGTACAGAATAAAATCATTTCTTCTATTCCCTGTAGAAAGTTTACCAGAAAATAATTCGTCTGTATATGTTAAATCTGTTTGTTATATATATATATATATATATGAAATTTAATTTATGGAATTATTATTCCAAAATCGCCGAACTGGCGAATTACTTCATAGTTAATATTTCTTAATTTTTATTATACCAAATTCGCCCAAAGGCGTATTGAAGAATTCGAATTTGTTTTTCAGAAAAACAGAATTGAAATTCCGTTGGAAATAGATATTAAAACGCAGAAGATTTTGTTTGTTTTTATTTTATACAATAAAATCACATGGCAGCCGTAGTGGGGGTGCTACCCCCACGGCCGACCCCTAAGGGATCCGGGCTGGGTGGAGGGAGTGACTGACTCAGGTCGGGCGCTACAGTAATGCCCACCCCCAATGGGGTTCTACTTTTATGGCGTGCCTCGGGCTTCTGGCCCTGACATTAGGGTTTTTTTTTTTTTTTAAATAAACTCTTAAAAATTTCGGTTAATATGAATTCATTTATGAATGATTCATAATTTTAATGAGATTAGTACGGTTCTTATGAATTTTGGAATTATAATGTATTTAATATTTTATTTATATATATATGTGTATATATATATGTATATATGTATGTATATTTATATATATAATTAAAATATAGATGTTAATATTCATTTATAAAAGAGATATTTTTGTATTTAAATATAGAATTCTTTAAGGTATTTGAAGGCAAGAAAATCAAATAGTTTTAAAACAATAAATTGATTAAAAGCTTATTTTGGAAAAAAAAAGAAATGAGAAATTTATTTGTATTTAGATAAGTTATGCATTTAATGTTTTCAATGAGTATATTTATTAAATGATTCGAGAACTGTTGATTTAAAATAGAATTAGATAATTTCTCTCTTCTAATTTGTTTGACTTGATTTAACATATCCCAATGATAGATGTGTATTCATTTTAAGTTGATTTAAACTTTTATTGGGAAAAAGGGGGGGAAATTGATCTTTATGTGATTTTAAGTCTTCCAGTTGCAATCTTTTAAGGGAGTAAACTTGACTTTGATTTCAAGTGATTGAATAAGTTAGGGTAGTGCACCTGATTTTGTGAACGAATTGTGATGTACATTGTGGTATATTTGGTATTATATGTTGTGAATGTGCATTTTATCTACCCTAGATAGTGAACTTAGTGTATCCTTGTTATGTTTAGGGGAGTGGATTTTTGTAAGGGCCGACACACAAAGTGGTGTCAGGGTAACTTACAAAGGGTTAGTAAGTCAGTGATAATTAAATGACACAATAATTAGATCAAAACTATTAACAAGATGATTTTGCCTCGCCTGCGAACCTTTGTCGCTCAACCGGTTATAGCATTTTATAGCGTCTGAAACGGCAAACCATCTTGTTTCTTCAAAAGACATTCGATTCGCATCGTTTTGCATACCTGGTTTCGGCGGAGTTTCACCGCGGTAACCCAAGGTTGGGGGCTTCCAAACCCGCCAGCACTGGTAAACCTTTTGCAAACGTTGGTGACACTCCACCTAGAATAATGTAGCTTAACTTTATACTCCGTACCATCCAATTGTCTAAATCAGAAGCAATGTAAACTAATAGTTTGTTTCGGGTACCAAAGCGCCCAGGGTTAGTAGATTGAGTCTCCAGCGTCCATATCATCTCCAGCAACGAAAGTGAATCGTTTGGAAACCACATGGCTAGTGGTGAACATGCACCTAATTCGCTAATCCCCAGCTGACCCAGCAAGCAATTCTGGAAGTTTCATGATGGAGTCACGACAAAACCCGGCACTTACCGTCGTAATTGTAACCATTGTTCATTCCCACCGCTGTTATGCAACTACTGCAAACTTAATTATAGAACACCCACCGATGGATGAGTATTGTATATTTTATCAAATGCAATGAATGAAACAAATTTGTACTTTATGTTATCATGAATGGTATTTAAATGTAATGCAATGTTTATCTTTAATGTTTATGTTATTAATTGATATGTGCAATGCGAAATACTTTAGTCACTTATGGAAACTCAAAGTAGTGTAACGTCGTATAGCTTAATGAATGTATGCAACTAATTAACTTAATAATTAAACTTTTTAAAAAAAAATTATTACACCTTTATACACATTTGCAACATTCTTAGGTTATTAAGACGGGGCATTACAGAATGTATGCAGTGCACAGAGGCATAGAGATGCATTCCCATTTATACATGTTCACTATTAACATATTATAGGGTATTATAATTGTTCCATAACACTAGCCTCAGCTTATTGTTTTAGGTGTGACTTTTCAATGATATAAGTAGATTAATATTTGCAAAAAAAATAATTATGCAATTAGATTTATTTGACAAATTTTAATGTGCTTCTATTTCTCTTATCTGCTTAGACAAAGAAGAATAGTAGACCTTGTGCACGCAATGGAAAAATAGGTGAATGATATATTTCAGACATAAAAGATTCAGTTGATACTTGATTGAGTTCTCTTTGAGCTACTTTCTTAGTTACTTAGTTTCTAATCTACACACAGCCAATATGTAATCTACTGTAGCCATTTGCGTCATTAGCCCTTGTAATAACAAATAATACTTATTGGGGTTCGCCCCGCAGCCCAAACGGTTGGTATGGTTGAGCTAAGGCTTTGGGTTCGTCCCATATAGGTCCAAGGTTCGATTCACGCTGGCCGGGTTAACCCGGAGGAGTCCTGTTGCGGGCTCGGGGCTTCTCCCCAGGGGGACTAGTTTCGCCTTGGCTCGCCCCATCACCACCCCAACTCGGCAATAAAAGTAAGCCCGAGGCAAGGTCTGGTGGGAATCGCTAGGCCTTGGTTGGAGATACCTCCTGAGTATCAAAAAAAAAAAAACAAACAATACTTCTAGTTATCGCGTCGGGAAACACAACTAATCCGGCCCACCAAGACCGCACTTTACAAAATAAGTACGATGCAAGAAGTTGGGTACACAAAAAGCTCAAAAGTGGTACTTTGCCCTTCTGGGGAATTGTCACCTCTTGGACTCCGTGGCACCTCTATACCCTATACACCCTAAAAAATTCACTAATAAATTTCTAGCATTTGAATCTAGCGTTTCCAAATATGTAAATTATTCAAACACCAGATTATAGGAAATTAACTCTTGATAGGGATCTACAAAACCACTTTTTAAAAGTCCCTATTTTTTACCATACCAAGCACCTGTACGGACACCACTTTTTGACCCAATTAAAATTATTTTTCTAATTACTTTTGGGTAAAGAGAGCTAACAACATGAAGATTGATGTGAAATTTTTTTTGTAATTTTTTATTGAATTTTATTTTTATTGAATTTTTATTGGCCTTAATTGTTGTTTTTAAAAATCAACATGTACAGACAACATAATTGAACCTAAACTAAACATTTTTTGAATATTTTTTTTTCATTTTGTAGAGAATTTTCTGAAGTTTGATGCCATATAAATTTTTTTACAAGAAACCTAACCAAAAAAAAGTTATTAAAAAACAAAAAAAGTCTGATATTTCAAGTTTAAGGACTAGTTTGCTTAGAAATTAATTAAAAAATAGCAAACATAATCCAATATTAATAAAAAATATATATTTGAAAATTAGACATTGTGTTCTCTAATGGGTTTTAATTTTATAGATTGATTCATAAAAAAAAAGTACATCAGCCATATTGCCAAAGTTGGACATTCTTCTTCAATTTGCCTTAGTTTTTTAGTTGCGGGTCAAAGGCTAAGGCTCGGATTTCCAAGTCTTTCCCAAGCCTAAAACCAAGGTTGCATATGGGTTGGGAGTTCAATTTTTAAATAACACGTACAGGTTTTTTAAAAACGTGTACGTGTTACAAAACGCATATGCGTTCTTTATTTTCTTGATTATTTAAAAAACTAAATACTTTTTAGAAATGCATACACATTTTAAAACACATACCCATTTTGTGTTACAAAATGCGTACACATTTCTAAAAGGTATTTAATTTTTTAAATAAATGACTTGTATGTGTTATAAAATGCATACACGTTATATAACACGTATGCGTTATAATGTGTATGCATTATTTAATGAGTATGTGTTATAATGTGTACGCATTTTACAGTGCATATGCATTTTTTTAGGCTTGGGTACTCGAACCATAATGCATATGTGTTTTTTTAATAACACGTACGCATTTTTTAATAACGTGTACACGTTTTCTGCAAGATTTTTTT
This sequence comes from Sequoia sempervirens, assembly GCA_007258455.2. Taxonomy (NCBI): domain Eukaryota; kingdom Viridiplantae; phylum Streptophyta; class Pinopsida; order Cupressales; family Cupressaceae; genus Sequoia; species Sequoia sempervirens. The sequence goes on along the minus strand of VDFB02149438.1, from coordinate 10,364 downwards.
TAGGCCGAAACTTCCCCTCTTCGTGTACCCAACTTCTTGCTTTTACCCATAATGAACATGCAAAAGCACAACCAAGAGCTAAAAACCCACAAGCTTTTCAACAAACAATAAATAAACAATAATAAGCACAAACAAAGCCCAACACTCGCCCAAGATTTTGTGAATTAACTATGCATTCACTGCACATGTACCCAAATGCAAAAACACAATGAAGAGCTACAAAACCTACAAGTTTTTCAGCAAACGATAATAAAACGAGAATGAGCACAAAAAAAACCCAACACTCACCTAAGATTTCATGAATTAGTTATGCATTCACTGCATGTGTATCCATGGAGTTATCAAGTATCATAAACACACAGCCCAACCATTCACTAGCAGTGCACTTTTACAGAATAACAAACATGCAAAAGCGCAACCAGGAGCTAAAAAACCCACAAGATTTTCAACAACCAATACACAAATGAGAATAAGCACAAACAAAACCCAACACTCACCTAAGATTTCATGAATTAACTATGCATTCATTGCATGTGTACCCACATGCAAAAATGCAACGAAGAGCTAAAAAACCCACAAGCTTGTCAACAAGCAATGATCAAACAAGAATAAGCACAAACAAAACCCAACACTCGACTAATATTTCATGAATTAGATATGCGTTCATTGCATGTGTACCCATGGTCCACAAGACATTGCTCAAAGCGTTCAGTTTTCCCTGTAACACTTCTAGTTATCAAGTATAAAAAACAAAAAGACAAGCCACTCACCAATTGCACATAGTTCCTACGGCTCCACCCTTGATTGAGCACTATACAGAATAACAAATGTCAAAGATGACAAGCCACAGCCAAAAACACACAAGATTTTGAACAAACAATAAGAAAATATGCGTTCAGTGCATGTGTACCCACGATCCACAAGAGATTGATCAAACCATTCAGTTTTCCCTGTAATGCTTCTAGTTATCAAGTATGAATAACAAACAGATGAGCCACTCACAATTTGCACACCGCAAGCACTGTACAAATGACAAACGTTGAAGATGGAAACCCACAGTCAAAAACACGCAGGCTTCTCAACAAACAATAAGGTAGAGTACTATAATGAAAGTAATTGCAAATAGTAACAAAATTTTATATGATAATAATTAAATTGATGATAGTAATTGCAAATAGTAACAAAAATATTCAAAGATAATTAAAAAATGGAACAAAAATATTATATGGTAACAATTAAATTAATGAGGAGACAAAAAAACTATTAACAATAGATTTATGTGGAGGAACCTATTAAGAAAAAAATTGATATCAAAGTTAATACAAGTATATATTAATCCAATAACAACACGATACAATAATATTAAACTTTTCAATTTGATAATATTTTGGTTGTTCTCAACTTGAAAATATCTACTTATGGAAAATCAATTAATAGAACTAAAGGCATCCAATCTAATAGAAAGCCAATGAAAAATCGGGTTTTTCAAAACTAAAACCATTAAAACCTAGGATATGAAAATGGTGCAACTATTAGTAAACCTTTGATCCAATCAATCAATGTCCATGAGAATAACATTACATAATGACATCTTTGATTAATAACTCATATGGCACACATCGTCAAGAGTAGTGCTCCATTTTCAAATCACTACACCTTATGGATCTCACAAATCATTAAACAAGATGTTTCATTCTCTCACCTAACACATAAGAGAGAAAGTAGTATAATTTCATCCAAACCACTCTCTAATTGTCACCTATCATAAATAATCACTCATCATAAGTTTAGCCTCACTTATTTAATGCTACTACAACCAATATTCAAGTCAATTGATTGAGAGAAAAACCAATAACCCTTAGGTTTCCATGTACTCATTCTCAACCTTATTAATATATAATTCATCCAATCACCCCTAGAGGTCAATCTTATTAATCATGGCTTTATTACTCAATGTCTCAAAAGAACAAAGTGATACTAAATAGTTATGTGCTTAGTATAAGCATGTTACATGAAATTATTAATACATAATTCATCCAATCATCCCTAGATGTTCATGTACTCATTCCCAAGGTTTTGGAGACATGAAGTGCATAGGATTTGCAAGATTAATATTTATTTAAACCTACCATTCTCCCACTTGATATTATTGTGGAGGGGATTCGCTACTCCCAGGTCCCAAGGAAAACAAGTGAATGGCCCTTGGTCACCTCAATGTACAAAGCTCAAGTGACAAAGGTACAAGATGAAAGAGATTGCAAAAATATAATGAAAGGAAATGCTAAGCTAAGAAGAGGAAATTTCAATTTAACATAAATTGATAAAAAAATTATAGAAAATTGATTGTAGGAGCAAAAAGAGGAAAACTTATAAAATCTGCCCTAAGAAGAATAGGGTCATGACCAACGTATGCCAATGCATCACATGGACGTCTATGCATCATGATGTCCTCAGATCAAGAGATAAAAACCAGAAACCAACAAGCACCCACCTCTTTAGATTGGAAACTTGCACACAATCGGGACATGGAAAAGTGTTGGGGTTGTTTCGCGGCTTACCTCAACCAAACCCCCATTTTGGTGTTTCCACCTCCATGGACAACTAGATAGATAGAAAAATAGACATGGTGTGTAATAAAGTAAACAATTCACGTGATAAAGACAAAGCCCGCTATGTAGGAGAACTCATATCACGAAATAAATATACAAGACAAGTATTTTAACAAATAGACAAGACAAGATAATGCAACAAGAGAGCGTTACCAACAGTCTATGGCTCCCTTTTGGCTTAATAGACAAGACGTTGAATTCTTGCAAGAAATCCTTGGCTATTGATGAGACAGGAATCAAATAGAGTTTTTCCATAGAGAAGAGATGAAGAGAAGAGAGTGAGAGAGCAAGATGGAGAGCAAAATGGTAAGAATGAGAATGAAGGTGAAAAAGAGAGTTTTGTGAAGTTGCATGGGTGGGAAGAGTCGTTACACCTATAATTTTTCCATGACGACACATGTCATGGGAAAAGTTCACGAGATTCCTTCATTTAAACTTAGAAAGTTTGGGGATGATAGCATGCCACACAGACATCTACGCACCGCACAGGCGTCCAACTCACAACTTTGTAAGAAATGAGGTGGTGGACTACTAATGCTTCGTCATTGTCCCTTGTGGAGTTGAAATCATGAAATTCTAATTCATAAGGATCTTTCCATAAATACGGCTAGGTGCCATGCAACGGGCCAAATGCGCAAGTGTGAAATTGCTACGGGGTGCAATTTTATGACATTACAATTATGTATTACAATACCATTATCAAGAAATATAAAATGAATCAAGTACAAGATACAAGAGCCATAACTTCCCTACACCAAAAGAATTTATTTGTACTCATTGATTTTGTAGCTATTTGTTAGTTCTTTGTTTTGCAAGTGACCCTGCAATATAATTTTGGGTGTCAATCTCCTTAATCATGGCTTGACTACTCAACATCATCTTAAGAACAAAGTAATACTAATCAATTATGTGCTTAGTGTGAGCATGATACATGAAATTCCTAGCTAGATAGATACCACTTTAATTGTCATATTTAATAAAAATATTTTACAATCAAAACCAACTCCTAAACATAATTTTTGTAACCAAACTATATTTTTACAGTAATATGTTGCAATTATATACTCTATGTTGATAGTATACATTAATTTTGGGTTGCCTCTTATCATCCAATTGACAACACCAAATAGAGAAAATAGTGAACCATTAGTGGAGCTCTAACTATCAGATCACTAACACAATTAGAATCAACAAAAGACATGGATGTCCAATAACTTATCAATATCATTAGAACTATGATAACATAAGAAATAATTATAACCCCCTCACAAATATTTAAATACTTTTTCGACTTAATTCCAATACTCTCTACCAAGGTTAAATACAAATTTTCTAAGAACTCTCATTGCTTAGACAATATTTGGTGCAGTACATACTATTGCATAGATTAGGATCCCTACAACACTAGCATAAGGCACACTATACACATCCTCCAAATCATCATATGACTTAAGACACATCTAATGAAAGTCAAGTTTCTAGTAAATGAAAACTCATTGGTTTATAATCATGCTCAACAAACTACCACAAAATAGAGTAAACATATTTAATCTAATTGAGGTAAAGCTTTATATGATCTTAGTCCCTATTGATTTTCATTTTCAAAATAAATTTTACTATCCTTAGATCCTTCATATTAAATACACAAAAATTAGGTTTTAAGCTCTATAATCATCATCTTGCTACAACTCAAATTATATGTCATCAACATACAAAATATTAATTAAAATATGATAATTAATAATGTTGAAGTAAACACAACAATCTTCTTCACTTTTAACAAAATCCCAATTTTAATGCAAAAGCATCAAACTTCTAATGCCACACTTAAGGAAATTATTTTAAACCATACAAAGATCATTTGAACCTATAAATTAAATTTTCCTTTTGTTTCACCACAATTTCATCAAGTTGTTACATGCAAATTTCATTTTCAAGATTTCCATGCAATAAAATAGTTTTAACATTCATTTGTTTTACTTCCAAATTACAAAAAAGAGTATTAAACAATAAGAATCTAATGGGAGACTCTTAACAATAAGAGAGAATTTTTTAATCAAATCAATTCTCTTTTTGGGATTAGCCCTTAGCCATCAATCTTGCCTTCTACCTCTCTAACTTGCTGACTACTCCAAGTTCCTTCTTAAATAGAAACTTGCAATGAAAGGGCTTTCTTCCCTTAGGAAAACTCATAAGATATAAGGGGTTACATCTATCCAAGTCTATCATCTCCTTCTACATGGTTTCTATCCAATAATTATGTTTCTCCAAAGAGAGAGTCTCTTTAAAAGATATCGATTCAACACTAGTGCATGACACAACAAATACACAATAGCAATCTAGTGAGCTATACCTTCCAATTGAATTTCATTATCACATGGACCATCTCAATGGTGGAGTAAAGGGATATCTATTTCTTTCCATGCTCAACCTACTATAAAATTTTAATTGGATCCTCTTCTTCCTCTCTATCCTCTAACTTATCATTATTTTCTTCAACATGTGCATCCTTTTACTTCTTGACCTTAGTCTCAAGATGCATTATTTTCATTCTTTTTTCTCTAGCTATCCTAGATTAGAAAACACTCTTTAAGTTATTTGAAAATCACATCTTTAGAATAATTTTTAAAGCTAGATGATTCTAAAGCTTGTAACTCTTAACATTTTCACCATATCCAACAAATACTCATTTTTCTAAACTTTGGGGTCCAACTTAGATTGTTTTCCTCTAAGCACAAGAGAAAAAGACTCACAACCAAATACCCTTAAATGTGAAATAAAAGGTTTCTTACTTATCCGCAACTCATAAAGAGTTTTCTTAACAAGAGTTGAACAAACAGATCTACTCATCAAGTACTGGGTAGTATTCATAGTGTACTCAAAAGCACCAATCTAACAATATACCACTCATCGTTCACCATTAAGGTTCAATTCATCATTTTTGTAACACCATTATATGATGGAGTTTAAAAGATTGTCTTTTTTTTAACAATACCTACATGTCTACAAAAATCATCAAATTATTTAGTGCAATATTCATCTCCATTATCAAATATCTAACACATTTTTTTTATCACATTGTTTCTCAACTAAAGGCTTAAAATATTTAAACATAAATAAAACTTTAAATTCGATATAAGAAAAAATTTATTGGGGGTAATCGTTGATAAATAAAACATAATAATGTGTTTCATTAACAAACTCACAATCATTGGACCAAACACATTTAAGTGAATAAGTTTTAAAACATATTTTGCTCTAATATTTTTTATACAATAGAAACTTTATTCTACTTTCCAAACACACAATGCTCACAAAAATCAAACTCATTAGAATAACTAAAAAAAATATCAATCGTATTCTTATTAATAATGGTTTGAAGATATTTTTCACCATTGTTGACTAGATATTGTGCCACAACAAACATGTGTTTTCAAAAGTAACAATTACATTGGATGATTACAAAATGTGGAGGCATCAAATCTAAATAAAGTCCTACATTGTGAGCCTCTCACAACCACCAAATTTTCTCTAACCAACCAAAAAATAATTTGTCAAATATCACATACACTGCAAAATCATCCAATAACTAAAACATAACAATATTTTTACCTTACCATTAATTTGATGCAAATCACCAAAGAAAACCTCTCCTCCATCATAAACTTGTTGAGAACCACTCTTTGTGAGGGGTCATATCATAGGGAAAATCTAAATTAATTAGATAAGAGTCACCACTAGTAACATTAACAAAATTAAATATTTTATTTTATCTATGAAGAAATCATCAAAGTTCTTGTTTTTTATATATTTTTCATGTGTCCTCTCTTTCTATAGTTCCCACACTTTATTTCTCCTAGGTTGAACTATCCTTTTGATTTGGATTTAGATTTTTTGGTTCTCCTTTAGATCTATTGAAGAGGTGTTTTCAAGCCTCATACTTTAATTAATTAATGTCCTATCAAACCAAGTGGTGTCCAAGGCTATATGTGAGAGGAAGTCAAATGTCCTATTCTACTGTGAAATTTTAGGCTAGGAAATACAAAAATGCTTATATGCTTTATTGCAATCTACCTAAGAAATCATTTTAGAATTTTCATCTACTATAAACATTTATAATTTAATCTAGAAAATATCATTTAAAAGTGTTATTGTAAACAAAAAAACCTTTAACTACTTAGTTGCTTGATTTTTTTAGAGTTTCTCAACTATTTCTCTTATACTACCAAATCTTTTCAAACTATTTCAAATAATTAAATTTCTAAATTCAAACACCATGATGAACTTCATTCTACAAAATGTAATAATTTCACATAACATGAACATGCATATAATATACCAAATAACACAAACAACATGAACATACCTAATTTGGAGGTACAAATTTTATGAACATAAATACTCAAACAAACACAATGGAAAGAAAAACTACTTATCTCTACCAGGCTATTCTAATTCCTTAGTTGAGTGGTTAGCTCACCATAGGACATAATTATTCAACTTAAAAAATCATTAACAACTTACAACAGTACGATTTAAAACAAAAATATATATGTGAAGTTTAATAGAGCAATTCTTATAATATTTTATGCATAAAAGTTATTATCCATTGAACATCAAAAAGAGATATAGACTATGATTTAATACCTAAACTATAGCATCATGGACATCATGCATAAGTGTTGTTATGACTTTGTTACATAATTTCATTAATACAGGTTTAGTCGCATTTAATAAAATAATTTATTTAGAGGAAATAATAATTAAACACGATTTTTTCATCTTTATTTCCCTCCAAAGAATTAGTAACCATGTTGCAGTTCTTTGCAACACTTAGCAAGATAAAAGAAAACTTCCTCCATAACTCTTACCATGTAGCTTTGAAATACGACGATTTTGGAGAACTATTGCGTCTACTCCAGAGCTTTCAAATACATGGCATAGTTTTCCATCTTCCATGGATTTCCGTCTTACTTGAGCATTACCTATTATCCTATATTTCAGAACAACATGACTTTCTACCATAATCATCAATAATTAAAAATCCCAATTTAACACAGAGAAGACAACAAGCATACATATATTATTATCAACCAACATAGAAAATAATTTATTATATAATCACACTAATTCTAACATGATAAGGGTTATTGGCGGTAATGGAAGGGAAATTTTATTCTAGTTAGAAAGGTCAATATTTATACCTCATCACTCTTCCCAAACCTAAGGTTAAGCAAGTCCTCCTACTTATTTTACGTAGACTCCTCTACCTAGTATTATTTGTCTGATTGTTGTTGCCTATTATCTTCTCTCATGTTGCAATCTTCTTCAAAAAAATTACTTGTCGTAGATTACATGAGAAGATGGATCCAATTCCCAATGACTAATTATGTATCCTCTACCACTATCCACCTTTTCTTTCCACCTTTCAAGATCTCATTCAAACTTTTCATTATTGGCATGCAATGGAGTGATCAACTAAAGAAGGGGAGGCTTGAATCTCATTCATATCCATTTCTCCTTGAATTTATACACTAATTTCGCAACTGCTTTAGCCCTTTGAAAGGACCACATGTATTTCCCTATAGATATTGTGAAATCACAATACTATGTCTCACTTTTTACCCAAGATGGACATTTACATCAATATTTTTAACTGAATCTTCATCTTCCGAGACCTATAGCAGCTAAACCATTAAGAATTTGAAGATGATGTGAACTAGTGATTTGTGGCAATTTGTGTGTAGATTCTAAATTATTTTTTCAAATTTTCTGAAATAAATCATGAATCTTTCAACGTCTCCTTTAATAATTGGTTTTGGACAAAATACAACATTTTCATAAAGTAACGTTTGTGTCGTACAACATAAAATTTTTTCTATAAAGGATTAAATTCTAATTTTTGAAATATATATTCTCAACATTAATATGTAGGGAAAGGATATTTTTCATAATTTGTTGTTGGATTTTTTTTTTTAAATTAATTTTTGAACTCATTGTAACTATAATTTGGACATATGTGTGTGTCATACAACCTAACTTTTTGTGTATATATCGAAATCCAATTTTTCTTTTTTGAGTGAAACAAGTACATCAATACTTAGGGAATGGGTTTTTTTTTTTAAATTACAATGGTTTACTATTTTTCCACCTCTACACAACAAAGAGCTTGATGTTCAGAGAAAAACCTATGTTTAGTAAAAAATAAAAATTAAATACATGATAAAATGAAAATATATCAAACATATACTTGTTGGAAAGCTCGTTTCAAGGGCTGCAATCTTGAAAAATATAATTTTTAAATTATGTTATTTAATCCCTCAAAATGGAAAGAAAAAGTGGGTTTTTGCTAGCATTTTGATAGGTGTGAAGGAGACTCCATTTTGGGTATGATTCAATACTAGAGGGGTTCTATCCAAGGGGGTTTGATCTAAGGGGGTCTTATCTATCCATCTTTAATAAAAACCCTTTATATGGAGCCTCTCAAGACTTAAAGCATTAGTTTTTCCTAAAAATATTGATTTCAAGCAAAAATCAACATGTCCCAAAAGTGAGACACAGTAAGGATTTATATCACTCTTCACAAGCCACGAAGGATGCTTTTGGTAAATCATGAATTCCATTTAAAAAAGCTTCATAGCATAGTTTCAAGTTGTTAGTGTATTTCTTGACTATGGAAAGGTATTGGAGTGTTCTTTCAAATTGTCCTCATAAGGCCTAAGGATTATGATGTTGATGTCTCGTCAACATTCCAACAATCTCTTCTATCTTATAATACTAATGTCCTATATTTTTTATTAACAAGGAAAATAGGTTTTGAAGGTACCCAAAACACCTTACAAGAAAAATGATACAAAAAGAAAAGGACATAGCCCACCAACAACCAACCAATAACAAAGTAAAAGTAAAACAAACAATAACAAGACTAATTCATATTTTTCAAAGTCTCTGCCACCTCTACTTCTTCGTTGTAGAAATCTTTATGAAGGTTAACCAATTACAAAAGCTCATATTTCTTTTCCTCTTTGAAATATTTCTTTTTGCTTCCCCTTGTCCTTGAACTTGGCCCCTTAGAATCAATCGACACCTATTTCTTCCCTTTTTCTTTAATTGCCTATTCTTTCTTTTTGCTATCCTCAGGGGTCCTATCATTAATTTTCCCCTCTCTCAACTCTTTAATCTTCTTTGTAAGGATCCTTATCCCCTCAACACTATTTTTAATGGAGCAATGACTTATCTTTAAGATATTCTCCATATTAATATTGATCCCGTAGATTTTCTTTTCCAAGTCATTCATATAGTTATTATATTTTATCTTTAAAACATTAATAGATTCCTCAATATCATCTTACCTCTTTTTAACCTATGTCTTCAATCCCAAAATGGTCTCGATCCTTAATGGAGATTTTCTTTTATAGATCATGAAACTTGATATTAATTTTAATTTATAAAAAGAAAAAAATTTCCAGTTTAAATTGGGTAGTAAATCCATCCTTTTCAATCCCCAAGATGCCATAGATCTCCTCCCTATTAGTGTGGAGATAAGTAAAATCTTCAAACAAAAGAGGAAAATCAGCAACATCTTGGTTTTCTTTGACAAAGTTTTTCTTCGGGGACTAGATTCTCATGGTCATTTTATCCACCACTTTCTCGTGCCTTTACTAGATACTTCCCCTTGAGGCTTTGAAGTATGATTCCCTTTCCTTTTGAATTTTAACCTCTTCCTCATCCTCCCTTATTTGTGATCCCCCAATT
>VDFB02149437.1:0-28743 GCA_007258455.2 Sequoia sempervirens | reverse complement strand
TGATATATAGATTGAAAGCTATAGTGTATGTATACATAGAAATTAAATGAAAAGATTAAACCCATTAAAGTCACAGTGATGCATGAAGAGAACCATATATTTCCTTGACAAATTGAGTGTGTTTATGAACACAAGTATTGGAAGTGTTCATTGTTGATGGGTGTTTTTGTACTTCTCAACACAGGTAATGCATGAGTGCATCACCTATGTTGAAAGAAATATCCTACAAACAAGTTGCAAAAAATTATCCCAAGGTCTCTTGGGTGTCAGGTCATGACAATGTTTGGAATGTCTCAGTTGGTTCATGTGAATTGTTGGTAATCATAGGAAAACCTTACATATGTTAAGCTGAAGGGAGATTGGATCCTTAAATGGAGTTCCAAAGATTTTGAGAATGACATGTGATTGCTACAAGTTCAAAATAGTAGTCTAAACTCCACTTTTATCATCAGATTTGGCTTTACAATGATGTTGGAACTTTTCCTAAACTACTATTCAAAACAAAGGTCAAAAGGGAAAGGGGAGGGGAAAGTTCCTAGACCTGCAACTACTGATGAACAGTGATAATGGAGGATGCTACAGTGGACAACCTTCCTAAAACTAAGTTCCACTTAACCAAATTAGCTAACAATATCATGAAACTAGTGTTATCTTCTAAGGTCTGTAGATTTTCAACTACTCATTCACCATAAAGCATGAATAAAGATAAATTTTAAGTGCAACAATGAATTCACGTTCAAACTAGATTTACACTACTATTTATCATCAACAAACAACAAAAAACATGAACAGGGAAGGACATCAACACAACAGTATTCTTTAGCATCAATGAACAACATTCACTAAACTACTAAAAGCATGCAAAATATATGGAACAATAAATTAAATCTACTCAAATCTATCAACTTTGAGGAGATGAATCATGAAACATGAGAGAAACTCAAGAATCCACCAAAAGCAATGAATTTCTATTGAAATTTCAACAGCATGCCATTACAACTCAACTCTCTCTTGAAAATGAGAGGAGACCCCCTATTTATAGTTTTCCAAAAGAAAAATGAATGGCCAAGATTTAATCTCATTGTGTGGCCAAGATTCATTACAAATTAGGGTTTCATCTACCCCCACTATTTTACAATTTAAAATACGTTCCTTGTCTTTTCCCTATTTTGTCCTTTAGTCACATAGTACTGTAGCACTTTGTCCTATAGTGGTTTTCCCTTTTGGCTACAACTAAACTATGAGGAACTCATCATCAATGACAAACTTTCATTATTTTGGACAGTGGCATACTCCACAAATTTTCCCATCGGTGCCTGAAGTTTATTTCATTCCATGATATCCGATTGGAGCACTTGGAAGGTCAGCTTTTTGGATCTTCCCGTGATCAACTCCCACTTCTTTGTACATTTAGGTGTGTGCTTGATCACCTGCTCCAACTAGGCGAAGGCTTGAGCAAAAAAATCCATAAAGTTCAGCGTTAATGAATCTGTGGCCCCTTTCTCCATTTTCTTGTGGAAATACAGCCTGATCTTCTCTGGATCTAGCTCGATAGTGGGCATGTCATAATCTGTCATGAGATTTAGATACTCCTTGCAGTCCATCCTATATTCCATGACCCATTCAAGGTCAAGCTCAACTTCATGGAGAACTCTTTCTAAGACATCTCTTTGATGGTCCAGGCCCATCTTCTGTGTCTCCACCAGCCAATAATCATCCTTTACTAGGGTCAGTTCTTTTTCCTAGGTCTTATCGGGAATTTTAAGGATGGCCTAGAGCTTAGGATATGTAATCCTATATAATTCAAGGAAGTTATTGCAAATTCTCTCCATGCCCTCAAGTTGTTTCTGTACTTCCCAAAAAAAATTTGCCATTTAGATAACATGGTCAATACCCACATCACCATTATAAAGGACTTGCCTAAACCAATTTGAAGTGGCCTTGGTCCAATTCCTCATTTTCTCCATCTTGGAGAATTCATCCTGAGAGAGTAATTGGGGTGCAGAGGATGTAGTTGGGGATTCTTCCTCAAGGGATGTCTACTACTGAATGTAGGCACTAAGGCTTGCCACTTGTGATTTCAGTTCCTCCTTAGAGGACTAGTCCTTATTTATCTGCTCAACAATTGTAGCCACTGATCCTTGAAATTCATCGATCTTCTGCTCCCTTGTAGCAATGCCTAGGTTGATGGTAGAGATATTGTAGCTAACAACCTCTCCTTTATCCATCACTTGGGTTACTACTTGCATAGTCCTCGATCCAGATGCATCAATTGTTATATAGGATCATATCCTCATCTTCTTTTATTTTGGTGCCTTTGTCTAAGCCTTGGCAAGTATAGTTTTGAGTCGAGACTTAGGTTCTACGAGGACTAGGGTCTTCTTCTATAACTGCTTCTCTAACCAATCGGGTAGTTGACCTTCCCCTTTTGGTGACTCATGGTCGCATTCCTTTCTCTGTTCATATTGGGGTTGCTTTTCCTCATGCCTTGGAGCTTCATGTTCTGTTTTCTCCTCTTCCTCATTCGAGTCCTAAATCAATATGGCCTTTTCCTTGTTATACTCAGTGGGAGCAATGCTCTCCATAGTGGCACCTTCTATTTGTGATGCCTCACTCATTTCTTGCTCGAGCTCCATATGAGGTTCTGGCCTAGGACTCTGCCTTACTTCAGTTTCTCTTTTAGTTTTATCTTCTTCTTCTTCTTCTCTCTTAGGAGGCACTTCCTCCTCTTGAAAAAAGCCTTTGTCTTGACCAATTAGCGGAGGCCCTATGGGTACCTCCTCATTAACTTCATTGTCAACTTCTTTCTCCTCAAGAGGTTGCTTCTCAGATTCAACTTCTTCTCCCATATCCTTGAGATGCTCGGACATCTCCTCCTCGAGCTCCTGATCGGAGGTCTCTATGATGTACCTTTCATTTAAAGCTTTAGTATCTTCCTCCTAAGACTGTGACTTCTCTTCATTTGTTGCTACCTTATCTATGTGCTCAAAGTAATCATCCTTGAAAGAATCTTCAGGCTCTTCCATTATCCCTTTAGCAACTTCCCTCTATCTCTTTTCCATTTCTTTTGATATTTTTAGGGTCGCCTCCATCCTTGGTGGCTCTATAGGTGGTGGAGGGATAGGTAGGCTAGCAGTGATCTGATCCATCAGAGCTTGAACAGTAGGATTCAGAATCACTCCTAAGATCTCTGTAGGTACTCCTTGCATATACTTAGCAAAGGCATCAGACAGGGTAAAATGAGGCATAGTACTTGTGGCCATTGAGGATACAATAGTGGATAGAGTAAGTAGCGGTGGTGGCAGCGAGGCTGATGACAAAGGGGATGTCATGGCCGAAGAGGAATCCAACACCGTAATGGGAGCTATTGGGGAAGCAGAAGTGAGGTGAACAAAAATATCCACAACAGATGGGGAGGAAATTGCCAATGCTTGAGAAGCAGGGGGAGGTGGAGTGGCAACAACAGTGGTCATAACTAGAGCAAAGGTAGCAGGTGGTGATTTTGGTTGCTTAGCCTCTTCTTCTCCTTCATGTTGAGGATCTTCCTCAATTGTAGGCATCTCATTGAATCCTCTTGTTTTCTTTTCTTTCTTCGAGGTCTCACCTTTTGAGGCCTTCCACGTATAAACCTTGTGCTTAGGCTAGCGCTCAGATACCTCTTTTCTCTTTCTCAACCTTGTGGCTTGAGGAGATTCGGGAGCTTCCTCATTTGAGGCAACAATGGCCCTGCTATTTGTCTCACTCTTAGACTCATCTTCGAGCTCCCCATAAGTTAATGTGGCTCCCTGTAACTTAAGTTGAGCAATTAGGGCGTCAACCCATTGCCTTGTTCTACTCTCAATTGGTTTAGTTACAATATCAAGGTCATTGACCTCTTCTTCACTCCAGTCTATAAGGGGCAGCGACAAGTTAGCAACTACATCATACCTAGGATCCACAAGGGTGTCCTCTACAATTTGATCAGGTACCAGGAAGGGATTGATTATAGTCTTTAAAAATTGGCGGTCATCCGCATATAGTGCCGCATGCACACCTCCTTATCATCTTGAAAATTCACCCAAAAGTCTTCAACATGGGGTAGGTGGGTGTATTCTCTTTTGAAAAACTTCATTAACTTGTCGTAAGGGTCCATTATTGGCTTGGCTATATGAAGATTTAGATTATACTCCACAATTTCCTTTTCTAAATATTCTGCACATTGGGATGCATAGCATACATGCCTTGGATGAAGGTGATAGGGTAGGGAATCCCTGCCCTATGTTTGTTGCTCAATAGAGTATGAGCGTTTTGCAACTGTCGGGAGACTTCCAGTATGATTAGTCGGTTGTTAGGATATTAGGGCAGTTTATATGGTCTCTCGAAGAAACCCTCCATTCTGATGTACGTAAATTTGGGGAACTAAATAAATAAGAACCTGAACCTTTGAATAAAAGTGAGGGCACTGTGGGAGACCCTCCTATGAAAATCTCCTTCGACGAGCCTGATGATATGCCCAATAAAGGCATCATTCACTCTTTGATAGTCCTTGAAGTTTCGGTATTGTACTTGCAGGTGTCGATCCTATACTTTGATCTCTCTTCTTGGATTTGGATTTGGTGCAATGAAGAGGCCCTTGTATGGGAAAGGTTGTGCCAGGAGGTACACCAGGTAAGAGGTCATATAAAATTGTGAAGCCTTTTTCACGACCATGAACTATGCATGCAAGTTTTCGCTGATGATTTTGGCCCAATGGAATTTTGTTTCTCCCTGAAGGATTTCCTCAACAAAGTAGAACATCCATTCCTGAAAGAATACAACGCTAGGGAGGCTCATTACTTTGCTCAATAGATATCATGGTACTCTTCATGGAAGTCACTCTAGAAAAGCTCTTGTGGTACCTTAGCAACACTTCCCCTTTTCTCCTTCAAACAATCTTGGTTGATTAACTTCTTGCATACCAGGGGATTGGCCTTCCACGTGTTCTATGTGTACCCCTTCTTGGTTTCCTCCATAGGATCAAATGTTGGGATATGGAAGATTTCTCCTATGGATCGTGCCGAAAAGTTTGCCAACACCCTGCCTTCATGGTCGATAATCTTCCTGTTGCCATGGTGATAAGCCTCCCTGCATGCCATTACCAGCTTTGGAGCTACAAAAGTAGGCAGGAAGTTGACTGCCTTGACCAAACCACTCTTTTGAATCTTTCTTGCATCCTCTGTAATGGGTTTGCTCACAAGTCTTTGCCATAATTTGTCTATGTTTACGTGCCCCAGATTGGTGTCCAATATCGAATCCCACATAGACGTGACCTTGGAGGTGACTTCCACCCCGTGGAATTGGTACTTCATTTGGTCCTTCTCCTCTTTTCCTCTAGGTACTTTGGTGGTATTCTTCCCCTTTTCTTTCTCTGCAGACTCTCCTGAGGGTCCTACAACTGATTCCATAAATCCTGCAAATAGAAGCGTAGTAAGCACATTATCATGAAAAACAAGGGAAATGTTAGCAGAATCCTGCAAAAAGGATGTTATATCAAGCAATTCATTGTTCAAAGATCATAATATTCATAAAAATTCATCGTTTGGCTCTTGCTTGGGGAAGATAGGGCAATGCGGACCTAGGGATGCGGGTTTCCCTGGGCTGACAGTCGTTAGGAGGAAGCAACAAAGAGACGACATAGAAGGCACGATGACTCGCACATAGCCACCCATAACAAGATCTCCACATTTCAAATTTAGGACTCAATCAAGATGTTAAAGCATTTAGGCACGCGGGTCAATTGTTCATGAAGTTTCAGAGGTGTTTGTTTAATCATTTTTCGTGTGGGACAAAAGGGTGCAGAGGTTGGGGTCATCATGGTTGTTTGGAGCTCTGTCGTTTGGAACAGTGCTTGCAAGATGGAGGTTCGCAAACAAAGTCTCGCATTGTGGGACCCGCAGGTAGAAAGGGCGGCATGGACTCTTCCCTTAAGGTTCAATCGCTCAGGAGCATGTGGGTGGAGACTTATGGGAAGCAGTCAGGAGGCGACTGTTTGGAGATGACGGAGACAGGATGGCAGCCCATAAACGGTGGTCCGCATCGTCGAGCCCGCAAAAGGCTTTGACATGAGTCATTCATTCAAGGTGGGCTAGGTGGAAACAGAGGAATCGAGCTTTGCAAGGCAAGTGGATGGTGAGGTATGGTCATTCGCAAATGACGAACACACGATGGAAGTCCACAAAGCCCGACCTGCAAGGGAATTTTGGACTTAGGCATTTTGGGCAATCTAGACAATGATAGGAGCGGCAGGATCTGCAATACAGGAGGGAGCAAGGGTGTTGTCATTTGTGATGGTTGTTAAAATGAAAACAAATAGGTTGTGGCAACCTGTGAAGAACGACCCGTAGATGAAAGGCTTCGATGACTTACTGGGGTGACGGACAGGTGTCCCGTGGGACCCGCAAGGCAGAAGGCCAGGGTCAGACAGCCGTTGAGAAATGGTGAGAGGAAGGGTGTTGCCAGCAAGCAGAAACCCGCAGGAGCCGTGAGAATTTTCGTTGAACTTAGGATTTTTGTTTAGTTTCATGACAACGACAAAGAGGGGGAGTGTCCACTCGTGTGTGCGGGTCCGCTGAGAGTGACGACCGTGGTTCCAAGTTTACCATTTAGGATGCTAAGCCAATGACAAAGGCAGGTTTGTGGGCCACAAGGGCACGAAAGCCCTGGTCAAGAACAACAGCTAGATGACTAAGTTTCGCATGGCCCTAAATGGCCGATTTCAAAGAATTTTCAAATTTTACACGTGTTTTGTGCGGGATTCAGTGTTTAAAGGACCACTTAGGGATTTTCTAGGTTTTGGGTATTAAGATCTTGCAAAGTCTCTAAAAAAAACTCAAAGGAATACAACTATGGTGATGGAAAACTCACCTAGTACTCCTACAAAATCAAGATAAGTTGAATTCATCCTCTAAGTGATGTAGGTGCGATGGTGGTAGAGGCAGCTGGAGCACTGACAAATCTCTAACTGATGTTGGTGAAAATGACAGGCTGACTAAGCTATTTATAGCAAATTTGTCATTAATTACCCACATTAAATGTTGTACGGGTTTCAAAACGACCGGCGACGGGAAAGGCGGGGCCCATGATGTAGGTGACAGTCAGGTGATCGTTGCTTGGAGGTTTGGCAATCGAGGCGGTGATGAATGATGCGAGACCCACAATTCGAGCGGATGCCCGAGTCGGCCGCTGGGAAAACAGTGAAGGAGGGACAAAATCCCGCCAGGAGTGACCTGCAAGGGTGGACCCGCAACAAGAGAAGGACGTCAGCTT
This sequence comes from Sequoia sempervirens, assembly GCA_007258455.2. Classification (NCBI taxonomy): domain Eukaryota; kingdom Viridiplantae; phylum Streptophyta; class Pinopsida; order Cupressales; family Cupressaceae; genus Sequoia; species Sequoia sempervirens. The sequence continues at coordinate 21,459 of VDFB02149437.1, read as the reverse complement.
TAAAGACTTAAGGAAAATTGCCAAAGGAACTTCGCGAAGGGAAAATACTTGAAGATTTCTAGGGTGATGGACTTTGGTCAACTCAGGATGATAACTTCATGACTCTTTGACCGCTTGGGACTCAAAAATAGGGGCACACAAAATGAGGCAAAGGCAAAGAGTGACCCGATAGAGGCGGAAAAGAGAGGGTCCCTGTTCTAACCGGGGCATGTTGTGCTATGGGCACAACATTCATAAACACCATACACGCCATAAACATCATGGAGCACATTGTCGATGCACTTAGAATGGAAAAGAACCTTCAATCTATGGACAATCAAATAAACACTTTAAATATTTTGTTCAAAATCAACAACAAAATAAATAATAACATTCACCTTAAGTAACACAACACATTGATAACAAAACAAATAAGTGAAAAGAAGAAAGAAAAGGGAATGGCAAGAGACAATGGTGCAACTTTAGTGAGGTTAAAAACCTCACCTCTATGAATTGGAGATGGCCAATGGTATGGTGAATTTCTTCAACTAAATCCTGCAAACATATATGAAAATAGTCATTAATAAGAAAAGTGTAGTAAGGAAAGTTTTTAACTTACAATAAGAATGTATAGTATCCTTTTGTGTTTAACTTTGACATGCAATTCACCATCACGAATTCAATAATGAATTGAAATTGCACACCATCGAAGAAGATTGAACAATATAGAAATTTACAATAAGTGTCAACCGAATATACCAACATGTCTAAAACAATGAAACGAATAATTGCTAACGAATATACATGACATATATGACATTCAAATTCAACAATCAAAATGAACAATAAAATTGAACATTCCAATTGAACAATGAAATTCATTCCAATTGAATAATGCAATTGAACAATAAAATTGAACATTCTAATTGATCAATCAAATAGAACAATCTATTTGAACAATCCAATAGAACAATGCAATAGAACAATAACTTTTAACAATGCAATTGAACTATCAAATTGAACAATCCAATTGATCAATCAAATTGAACAATCCAATTGAACAATCAAATTGAGCAATGCAATTGAACAATCAAATAGAACCTTCGAATTGAAGAAAGCAATTGAACAATCCAATTGAACAATCAAATTGAACATTTGTACATGAGTTATACATATATACCAACATGGTATGGTGTAACAATCACAATGTATGGAATTGAAATGCATTGACATCCATAAACAATGCAAGTTGAAACCCTAAATACCGAGTTATAGGGTGGTGGGTGACAAACATTGATAGTGCATAGAACTGATATATATTCCCTGGCATATAGAATAAAAAAAACCATGAAATTGAACTAAAATGTCTTGACATTCATAAATAGTGTAAGTTGAACCCCAGATATTGAGTTATAGTTTATTGTGAGAGCATATACATATATGAATACATACATACATACACACATACACACATTATATATTATGTATGTATGTATATATATATATACACACACACACAAACACACATTATATATATATACACATAAATACATACATATTACACACATTATATATACATACATACATACATACATACATACATACATACATACATATATATATATATATATATATATATATATATGTTAATTTTAATATATATAGGCACTGGTAGAGGCCTAGTGAGGTAAAAAAGCTCACCTCAAAAGAGCAGCGGAGCTTTCAAGAGTGTAGCGTCGAATGAAGCGCGGCAAAGCCTGAAGCCAACGAGTCGGAGGAGCCGTCATGGCTGGTAACCAAACTAACACTCCATAATGTTTTGTAAACACAAGGAATGACAATGAGTGGGATATGAGAGAATTTGGAGCATTGAATGGACTTTGATCTCTGATTTATGCGCTTGACAATCCGAGTAAGTGCGAAGGGATGTGTAAGGCAAGTTGCCCAATGGAGGTAACGAAGGAGGCGGCGAGCAATTATTGCTCTAAACTGGTCGTTTAGGGTGGTGAAAGGAAGTAATTATATACATCTATTGCTTGCTTAGCAACACATTCCCTCTTGTGCAATACACTAGATTGAATCAGTCAAACCCAAACCAAAAACATGAATAGAATCATATGTTTTACCCTAGAGGTAAAACCCAATCTGAATTCATGTTTTTTGTTAGGTTCACCTCATTCAGGCATTAGTTTTCTCCAACAAAGTTCTATGTGCTTTGCTACATCATACCCCTCTTTGTCCACACTTGTCTCCAATTCTTGTAGGAAGCACTTCCCTAAAACAACAACCTTATTATATCGTGTTATTACAGGGTTTTCTGCCATGCAATGGTTAAACATGGAATGGGATTCACTAGTTCACTATTACAGGGTTTTTAGCCATGCACTTGTATATATATATATATATAGTTTGCAATTCAATGCTTGGTTTTTATGAATAGTTTGAAATGCAATTGATGACACTTTGTAATGCAATTGTCTTTAATGTGCATAGACAATTTGTTTTTATTCAATATATGCATGATGACAGTTTCATCAATTTTATTATTTGAATTGAAATGCCTTGAATTAGATCGTTTTAGTGAGACATGAACAAACATTGGTTAAACATTATCAAAATGAAAGACAATGGTATAGGTGTAGTGAGGTAGCAAATCTCAACTGAAAGACAAATGAAGTTTTCTTCAGTGCAGAGCCAAACATAAATATAGAAAACAAATTTCGTAGTAACAATCACATAAACAATTACAAATATACACATATTCGAATATGTATATATATATATAGAGGGAGAGAAAGAGAGATAAATCCATATATATAAGAACAAAATAATATAATTGCATGACATAATAGCTTCGAAATGAAAACAAGTATATGTATGAAAATATGTCTATGTATTATTATGTTCTTCCATGTACAATATGTATATATGTGTATGGAAAGACAAATACATATATAAGAACATAATAATATATTTCCATGGCAGATTAACTTCGAAATGAAAACAAGTGAATGCATTTTCATATTTGGGAATAACAAACAAATATTAAAGACAAATTGCAGAGTTAAAGTTTGTGCATTGTGAAAGAGAGGAATACAAGTGCATGGCATAAAACCCTGTAATTTTGAACCAATGAAATCCTTTCCAATGTTTGGTAGTAACAATGAAATGAAAAAAACATTTCACAGACATTACTATTGTGCATGGAAGAACACAATAATATATAAACATGCTAGAATATCTTCGAAATGAAAACCAGTCGTACCATTTTCATATTTTGGAATAACATGAGAATATTATAAGCAAATGACAGAGTTAAAGTCTATGTAGTGAGGAAGACACGAATGCAAGTGCATGGCAGAAACCCTCAAAATGATATACATTAAAACCGTATGAATATTTCCTAATAACAAGCAAATATATTGTATTCATTTTGATATTTGGGAATTAGAAACAAATATTAAAGGGAAATTGCAGAGTTAAAGTTTGTGCATTGTCAAAGAGAAAACTCTGTAATTTTTAACTAGTGAAACCCTTTCCATGTTTGGTAGTAACAATGAAATGAAAAAATCATTTCACAGACATAACTATTGTGCATGGAAGAACAAAATAATACATAAACATGCCAGAATATCTTTGAAATGAAAACCAGTCATACCATTTTCATATTTCGAAATAACATGAGAATATTATAAACAAATTGTAGAGTTAAAGTATGTGTAGTGATCGAGTGTAGACGAAAAGAAAACTAGTTAAACCCTCCCCACATTTCATTTAAGGCAATCTTTCTCAAAGACAAAAGTTCGTAATGAATTTTTTTGCAAAAAAAGTGCATGGCAGAATACCGTCGTATTCAAAGACAACGGTACAAGTTGAGTGAGGTTAGAAACCTCACCTGAAAGAGAAAGGGAGCTCTCGACAGTGCAGAGCCGAACGAAGAAGCATGAAGAGTCGGATAATGAAGCGTGGAGAGTCAAACCAGTTTCAGTAACAAACAAAACGAACAGTTGAGAATGTTTGCAAACAAAAGGAATGAGAGTGAGCGAGATATGTGAGAATGTGGAGTAAATGTGAAGCGACGCGTAAGACAAGTTGGTCAATGGAGGAAACAAAGGAGGTGGCGAGCGCTTAATGCTCTAAACTGTTGGTTGAGGGTGGTGAGGCTATCGTGTACACAAAGCCGTCCGATCCAGTGTATGTAGATGTGCTCGCCGATTAAGGAGGCAGGTGGGCTCTAGTTTCGGGTGGAAGGCAAAATCGGCCCGTTGTGGACACGTCGGTGTAAATTGTGCTTGACAGGTGGCAGGGTGATTGATTTAAAAAAAAACAATATGAACCGATGCACAAGTGGCAGGATGATGTGACAGACTAATTTTTAAATAAATTTGATGTCCGAGGGACCTGCAAAGTTGACCCGCCCTACTTTGGGCCACTCTCCCCTATGTAAAAGTGTTTTTATTCCCTTACGATTACTTAATCGTGTGAGCGTCTAAACATTTGAATATGCAACATACAAACAAAAGGGCATAATTCTTTGGTATATGCGACCCTCCAAACTTTTAAATGGACAGGAAAAAGTGAGGATATATAGCTCATATATTCATTGCCTTGGTTAACTAGTGAGTGATTTTCCTTCAATATCTGTTTGCTTCATTGCCTTGGTTAACTAGTGAGTGATTTTCCTTTAATATCTGTTTGCTGTAGTTGTCCGAAAAAACTAATAACTAGCTATTGCACCTTAGTGTGCAATGGGTACGCCGAAGAAGTGTGGAAGGTCAATTAGGATAAATTTTGGTTTTTTTTTTTCATAAAATTATGGTAATTATTAATTATAAATAATATGTATATATATCTTGTTTGAAAGTTCCTATTTTGGCACATGCAAGGAGTATAGTGGTGAAGATGGATCCACAATCATAGATTTCAAAACATTTCAATGATAGGGAAACCACATTTCTCAAACAAGTACCAACCTAGAATTCTAGAGCTTTCAACCAAGACAAAAAAAAATTGAACCACAAAGCTAAACACCATTCTTTGACACTTACTTTTCTTAAAATAATTGTTACAATTATCTAATTTATCATTCTCAAATTTTATAAATTAATTTATATTCAATTATATCAATTTACTTAATTAACTTAGATAAAAATATATATTTTTCTTTACATTATAATATATGATGAAAACTTGATATATACCTCGTATATATAAATATAACAATATAAAAATATTAACAATTAAAAAACAATACCAATCCTAAATATGAGTATCTACCCTACCTATCTCTGAAGACAATAAAAATAATGATAATTAAACGACTTAGAGGGTGGGCCTATTTTTATTGTCTTTTACACTCGCATGATTCACTTCTGAAGTGAGCAACTTTAACTACCACAAACGACAATATCTTAAAGAAACCGTTGTAAAGGCTTCCACGGGTATCCACAGGGAGGAGACATGTTTTAGGTGCATGAATCCACGTTTTGTTCAACAGCATGGTCCATGTTGGCTATCAAATGCAGTTTTTGTGTAGAATGCAGTTTGCTCTGTTATAACCTACTTTCATACTTTTTGATGGAAGTGTTTATGGCGTTGTCATGGTAAAGATCTTAGCCAACCGATATTGTTATTAGAGTGTTGTGTTGAATGCAACATAAAGCCACACACTACTATTTCATCTTGTTTAGCGTTTGAAATCATCAAATAATGTTTACGGTTTTCATTATTTCAACAAGAAGTTCTTTTGCAGTCTTAATATTGCAACGATGATGATCATATAAGAAATATATTGTGTGCTTTTTTCACAAGTTTATGTGTAATTTTAGTTTATGACAAAACATATGTGAATATCAGTGTTTGAAATGATTTCTCCATAGAGGCCATTTTAGTGCATGTGTAATTTTAGTGTGTTCTATGCTACTATTAATCTAACTCCAAGTTTTCATAGTCTGAAGCATTTTATTTCTTTTTCTCAAATTCGCCTCTGTTTTCTTGATAGGAATCTGATGACTACTTCAACTGACGAGGGTCAATTTTTTAAATCTATTGTTGAAGCTCATAATTGCCAAGAACACTATGGAGATTGGTGTGTATACTGGTTACTCTCTTCTTGCCACTACTCTTGCCCTCCCTGATGATGGAAGGGTATACAAACATGCATTCTTCTGTTGTTTATGGCCGAGAAAAGATGTTAAGGGCGTCCCTCTGTATATCCTTTTAATATGGCAGATCATTGCAATGGACATAAATAGGGAGAAGTATGAGCTGGGGTTGCCTGTAATTCAAAAAGTAGGAGTTACCCACAAAATTGACTTCAGAGAGGGCCATGCCCTGCTAGTTCTTGAGTTTGGCTCTCATCTATATTTGACCGGAAAAGAAAAACTGTTGAAAATGTGGCTTTTTTGTGTGGGTAGATTGTGAATATGGAATTGTGGGTGTGATTTTGCAGAAGGAAATGCATGGCTCCTTTGATTTCATATTTGTGGATGCAGACAAAGACAATTATCTCAATTACCACAGGCCGCTGATTGATCTAGTGAAGATTGGGGGAGTGATTGGCTACGACAATACTCTGTGGAATGGGTTAGTGGTGGCTCCACCCAATGCCCCAGTAAGGAAATATGTGAGATGTTATAGAGACTTAGAAACAGGGTTCGCTGGAGATTGGAGTGAAGGTCAATACCAGAGAGGAAGAGTTTGGAGGAGTGGAAACCAATAGGGCGTGGAAAGTAGTAAAAGGAGGCAAAAAATAGGAAAAAATGGGAAGCATCCTTCCTGCATAGGCCCAAATGGGAGCTTTGGAGCCAGGTTGAGGACATCCATCAATGGCGTAGAAAAAAAACCGTACAAAATTTCAAGCAGCTTCAAACATACAATAAACTGAAATCATGGGAAGTGACTTACCTATAGATTCTGTGCAAAGTGTGTCGACCTGTCAATGATGCCAATGAGTGAAAATGGCAAGAGGTCATAGGAATTTTTCACGAAACCCCAAGTTGTGTACTCTTGTTGCTTCACTCTTACTACTTCAATTTATTCACAATAAAAAGGCGGCAAGCATTAGTGGCGGCAGAAGCAGTAAACTATGGAGTGGAAACTATTAAGGGCGAGAGAAGAATGCGACTTACCTAAAGAATGCAAAAATATCTGTTGATGAGGATGATAAAACTAAGGTCATAAAACTGAGGCAAATATGAACAAAACGCAGATATTTTAGACACGAACTCCCATATGCGGTGAAGGAGAGTTAATGTCGAGCAATGCCCTGATATTAAATGCAGATATTTTGAACACCAACTCCTATTAAATGTAGATATTTTGAACACCAACTCCTGTATGGATAGGAAGGAAGGCAGAGTTAATGCGTATCAGGGCCAGTGCGACCAACCTGCTTCGGGAAAGATCAACGGTTGCCATGACCAAACAGAGAGCAACAGTAATCCTGACGACTTGAGTAAATGTTCAACAAAGATGAGTTGTTGCCAGTGAAAGGATCAACGGCTGTGCACAGATGAAGAACCTTGCCGAGAGCCTCTGTGGTGTGTAAGGTAAATTAGGGAAAAATATGATTATTTTTTTGGCATATATTTGTGTAATACATGAGGTCAATTGGTAGGTCATTTTAAAAATATTATCAATATTTATTATTATTATTATTATTATTAAAGTTTATATTTTATTTTTTTTTTTTTTATGTAGTACATACAGGGGAGAGGGGCCTATAGTGGAGCGCCCTAACTTTGCATTTCTCAAAATCCTATGTGGAAATTTCAAATCACTCCCAATTTTGTACAACAGTCTATTTGGCAACTTCCGTGCTTCTATATTTCGTTTTAGGGCCACATCATCAAATATGGTGCCGCATCAGTATGCTTTTTGTTGAGGTATCCAAAAAGGCCAAAAAAAAAAGTGAGACCAACAATGGTGCACTAAGTCATGTTTTATTCGTGCACTGACGTGGCATCAAATGATTTGTCAGTTTGTGAACTTAATAGATAAAAAGTGTTTTACAATTGGATATTAATGTGCTCCACTATAAGACCCATTGAGGACTACTTCTATCCCCAGTATTGGACCCTGCTCCATTATAGGCCCCTCTCCCCTAGTCTTTTCTTTCCTAATCTATCCAAAGATCAAGAGATTTTTTATAAATTAATTTTATTTGATTAATATAGAAATATAGTAATTATTAATTATAATAAATTCATATTTATATTTAATATTTTGTATTATAAAATATAATATATAGTAATAATATAATCTATATATACTATTATATATAATAATAAATATAATTATATTATATATAATTTAATTTGTATTATATAAAATATAAAATATATTATTTATATTTTGTATTAAATAAGAATATAATTAAAATACAATATTTATTAATTAATAATTATAAAACATTTATTTACATATTTAATAGTTTTTGTTAAAATCTAAATGTGTTCATTATTAGGATCTTGGCAGTAATTTTCATTTTAAGAAACATACTCTAAAATCCTCCCAAAACCTTATTTTCAAGTTGCAACTTCCAAATTGGAAGAGTCAATATAATGTAAATTTTAAATTTTATATAATAAAAAAATGATTATAAATATATAATTATATTATTTATTATATTTTTTAACAAAACTATTCAATATTTAAATAAATGTTTTATAATTATTAATTAATAATTATTATATTCTTCTTATATTCTTATTTAATAAGAAATATAATTAATATATTATATATTTATGCTAATATATACTTAACTACGTAGGGTAAAGGATGCCATTATGTTAAAACTAAATGTGCTGAGCTTGGCCGTAATTTTCATTTTAATAAAACATACTCGAAAACCCTCTCCGAAACGGTGCAGCTCGCCAAATTGGAGGAGCCAGGTCAATACCAACAAGAAGAGTTTGGAGGAGCAGAAACCAATAGCCGTGGAAAGCAGTGAAAGGCAGTTAAAAACAACCGAATTTTTGGCGAAAAATGATGAACGGCTAAGATTTCTTGAAGCACCTTGCCGGGTCTCTGCGTGCTTTCCAGCCGTCCGATGCAAAAGTGAGCTTCGAAAGCTCAATGAGGGACACGCAAACTGAAATCATGGGAAGTGACTTACCTATAGATTCTGTGCAAAGTGTGTCGACTTGTCAATGATGCCAATGAGTGAAAATGGCAAGAGGTCATAGGAATTTTTCACGAAACCCCAAGTTGTGTACTCTTGTTGCTTCACTCTTACTACTTCAATTTATTCACAATAAAAAGGCGGCAAGCATTAGTGGCGGCAGAAGCAGTAAACTATGGAGTGGAAACTATTAAGGGCGAGAGAAGAATGCGACTTACCTAAAGAATGCAAAAATCTCTGTTGATGAGGATGATAAAACTAAGGTCATAAAACTGAGGCAAATATGAACAAAACGCAGATATTTTAGACACGAACTCCCATATGCGGTGAAGGAGAGTTAATGTCGAGCAATGCCCTGATATTAAATGCAGATATTTTGAACACCAACTCCTATTAAATGTAGATATTTTGAACACCAACTCTTGTATGGATAGGAAGGAAGGCAGAGTTAATGCGTATCAGGGCCAGTGCGACCAACCTGCTTCGGGAAAGATCAACGGTTGCCATGACCAAACAGAGAGCAACAGTAATCCTGACGACTTGAGTAAATGTTCAACAAAGATGAGTTGTTGCCAGTGAAAGGATCAACGGTTGTGCACAAATGAAGAACCTTGCCGAGAGCCTCCGTGGTGTGTAAGGTAAATTAGGGAAAAATATGATTATTTTTTTGGCATATATTTGTGTAATACATGAGGTCAATTGGTAGGTCATTTTAAAAATATTATCAATATTTATTATTATTATTATTATTATTATTAAAGTTTATTTTATTTTTTTATTTTATTTTATGTAGTACATACAGGGGAGAGGGGCCTATAGTGGAGCGCCCTAACTTTGCATTTCTCAAAATCCTATGTGGAAATTTCAAATCACTCCCAATTTTGTACAACAGTCTATTTGGCAACTTCCGTGCTTCTATATTTCGTTTTAGGGCCACATCATCAAATATGGTGCCGCATCAGTATGCTTTTTGTTGAGGTATCCAAAAAGGCCAAAAAAAAAAGTGAGACCAACAATGGTGCACTAAGTCATGTTTTATTCGTGCACTGACGTGGCATCAAATGATTTGTCAGTTTGTGAACTTAATAGATAAAAAGTGTTTTACAATTGGATATTAATGTGCTCCACTATAAGACCCATTGAGGACTACTTCTATCCCCAGTATTGGACCCTGCTCCATTATAGGCCCCTCTCCCCTAGTCTTTTCTTTCCTAATCTATCCAAAGATCAAGAGATTTTTTATAAATTAATTTTATTTGATTAATATAGAAATATAGTAATTATTAATTATAATAAATTCATATTTATATTTAATATTTTGTATTATAAAATATAATATATAGTAATAATATAATCTATATATACTATTATATATAATAATAAATATAATTATATTATATATAATTTAATTTGTATTATATAAAATATAAAATATATTATTTATATTTTGTATTAAATAAGAATATAATTAAAATACAATATTTATTAATTAATAATTATAAAACATTTATTTACATATTTAATAGTTTTTGTTAAAACCTAAATGTGTTCATTATTAGGATCTTGGCAGTAATTTTCATTTTAAGAAACATACTCTAAAATCCTCCCAAAACCTTATTTTCAAGTTGCAACTTCCAAATTGGAAGAGTCAATATAATGTAAATTTTAAATTTTATATAATAAAAAAATGATTATAAATATATAATTATATTATTTATTATATTTTTTAACAAAACTATTCAATATTTAAATAAATGTTTTATAATTATTAATTAATAATTATGATATTCTTCTTATATTCTTATTCAATAAGAAATATAATTAATATATTATATATTTATGCTAATATATACTTAACTACGTAGGGTAAAGGATGCCATTATGTTAAAACTAAATGTGCTGAGCTTGGCCGTAATTTTCATTTTAATAAAACATACTCGAAAACCCTCTCCGAAACGGTGCAGCTCGCCAAATTGGAGGAGCCAGGTCAATACCAACGAGAAGAGTTTGGAGGAGCAGAAACCAATAGCCGTGGAAAGCAGTGAAAGGCAGTTAAAAACAGCCGAATTTTTGGCAAAAAACGATGAACGGCTAAGATTTCTTGAAGCACCTTGCCGGGTCTCTGCGTGCTTTCCAGCCGTCCGATGCAAAAGTGAGCTTCGAAAGCTCAATGAGGGACACGCCTTCGGCGTAAAAATTGGCCTATATATTTTTAACAGAATTGGATTCAAAGAACAGAGTGCCACGAGGATCATCGAAGGGTACTCATTCCTCTCGAGGGTTTTATACTCAACCAGTTATAAATGGCTACAATACCAGCTGCTTCTCTGCTATCTTCATCTACCCTATGCCCCAGAGAATGGAATTCTGTGAAAACATCATCATTTGTTACAAGGTGGGCTAATATCAACTCCCTGAAACAGGTTGTTTTGAAGCAATCTGGGAAAAAATATCCTTCTTGGGCACGAGCTAGCCAAATTACAGGGTAAGTTCATTGCTATTAGAATTGAATTAATTTTACTTTGGACGAGAAAAATTGTAATTTTTCAGGGAAAAGATGTAATCAACCCTTTTCTTTGATTGATCTGAACAATGTGTTATTACCCATTTCACGCATTGGCCTTGAAAGTCATGAGGTAATGGGATGAATTTTTACGTCCAGGCCAAATTGGTCTGTAAAACCCGTCAAAGCGTATCTAATTGTTTGTATGTAGCAGCAATTTCTTCATTGTTCCAATCTCTACTAGACTGTGGCTATTTGTGTAGTTGTGCCTAGCGTGTTCATGTTGTGGGAAAATGAAGGGATGTGTTGTCAGAGGGTTGTGGTGTAATTGTAATGGGAGACATTGATCGAGTGCAACCACCACTACCTCATACGTCCGGGCAGCCTGTATAATTATCTTTACTTAAGATACCCCACAGCGACCCATGGTTCTGTGCAGTGCAGCTTTGTGCAATCTTGTGTGCCTTTTCACACATATTCCCCAAACAAAGTTGGGTGGCTCTCGGTCCCTTAGACCCTATCTTACATCTATACCACATAATTAGACCAACCATATCAGCTTGACACCTGTCAGGCTTTTGTCTTCACAAAGAGTGCACATGCTTAGGACATCTGTCACCCTCTGTTGGAGGCTTAACTGAACACTTCTTGAATAAATTCCTGTCCTGTACCAAATACAGGCAAGGAAGTTCATACCAGCAACATAGCCGAATATACAATACAGGACAGGACATTTGGCTCCTTGCCTAGGAAAGGTCATTTGGCTTCTTGCCATCATCACCGAAGTTTGTTCTACAGTTTTCACTTGTCACTTGACCTTAAATAGATTATGAATGCCAAGATGACATTTTTGTGGGCATCTACACAACAGTGCACCTGCAACGAACTTAAGTAGTGACTTCGTTTTGCGCTAGCCTTAGCAACGCCAGATATAATACATTCTTTTCAAATAAATACAGTTTCGTCATTCGCTCGACATAATGTTACTCAATCATGGCCACCTTGTCACCTATCACTTAGAGACCTTAAGTGTTACACCCTTAACCTATATTGTGCATGAGAATATGTGTAGTCCACTTTTGACTAGCATAACCCTTAATTAAATTGTATAATCATTTATACAGTTTTACATAGACAGTTAAGTAGACCTAGGTGGCATCCATGGCATAGCTATTGTATATGTATGGAGTAATGGTTAGTTTATTATCATCATATTGTGAATTCTGCTCTTACGGAAGACTTTTGGAGGTTTGCCCCCTTGAAGTGGCTTATTATTTTGAAGTATTATCAAGTATATGCAGTAGATTTCTTATTATATTGTTTTTTTGTGCAATTTATTTCATTACAAGTAGTATCAAAGCTTGGCATTTGGAAAGCAAAAATAAGGCAATTTTTTTCACTTTAGGAGGTCAGATTGTGAAGTGCATATTTCTTTCAATTTAATGATTTTGTTTTTTGTCATTTGAAGGGTTAATCAAGGACATATTGAATCTGCTACAATACAGATTTGAGATTATTTGAAGCAATTTTGAAGGATTTATTATGAAATTCCAAATGCATTCCCAAGGTTACAAATTAGATAATTTCTTTGAGGGATTTTCTAGGCCTAGGTAAATTACAGTAAAAATTCAGCTTATTTGAATTTGTTTTGTGCAAGTTATTGCAAAATTATTTTGGTTGCACCATGGTAGAAGCTTCAACAAGAGGAAAAGGAAGAAATCCAATCACTCTTGGGAAGACTCTTGATATAGATGATCATATATTGGAGATGGATCCCATGACCATTGAAGATATAAAGGAAGCAACCACTGTGGTTAAGGAGGAAATCCTCTTAGAAATGACAGAGAAGATTGATAGTGTTCAAACAATTAGCTTATCACTAGGGTTAAGACGGAAATCTTGTTAGAAATTACAAAGAAGATTGATAGTGTTCAAAAAATTAGCCCATCACTAGGGTTAAGGAGAAAATATTGTCAAAAATGACCAAGAAGAGTGATAGTGTTCAAACAATTAGCTTATCTCTAGAATTCTATAGACCCCCAATTGGCATAGTCACACCACAAGACTTGGGGTGCAAGTGTGTCTTTCAAAGGGAGATGAAATTTCTTGTTTTGACTTTGATCTAAAGTAGTATCATCACACAAATAATCGTATCACCAACTCTAGGCACTTCATGCCATGGGTGGATGTGTAAGTTAGATGGCAAGGATCTAGGGAATTGGCTATGCCAAATGGAGTAGTTCTTTGATCTTCATCATGTTCCATGTGAATAGAAGGTTGCAATGGCATCATTACAATTGGAATCAAACCAACTCATTTAGTATCATTGGCTATGTGAACAAAAGAAAAGCGTTGCCCAAGCCAATAATATATTGCCATGCACTATCACTATTTGGATAGATGCCAAAGGGTTTACAACCCAAAAGAGACCATGATCAAGCCATTGAACTAGACTAACTAGTAACTAGGAACCATTCACCATTCATCACCTCTTCTTTGAAGTTACACTAAAAGGTTGTAATATCCCTAGGGTTATTTACTCATCACCAGATATAAGTAATAAGCAAATCAAACATTATAGTTCTGATATATATATTTTATATATTAGGGTTTTCATTCACATGAGCAGTGAGCCCATAAAACCTGAGTATTAATCATAAACAGGATTGCCAGGTTTGGGAAAGGATTAATACAGTGTTGGTTACTTAAAAATACAAGTTCAGTCCTTTCCAAATGATCCCAAAAATCATGTATACAAAGATAGTTTCAGAATCACCAGATATACCCAAATTTGAGCATTGACATTGTTGTATGGACTTTCCAAACATGGAATATAAGCTGATTTTACCCTTGTCAACTCAATTCTCTTACTGCTGAACAACATAGGCATCATTATATTCACAGTCTACTAGAGTTCGTAACAATCAGACAATACAATCAGTAATTATCATCACTAGCTCAGACCCCCAACAATTTACTCGGAATTAGGCAGTTTTCCTATACAGAGAGCAAACAGCAATATAGAAGTATTCAGATGTTTCTGCTCTTACTCAGACTTGGGAAAGATACAAGGGAAGTGTGATAGCAGTTTGATCAGGCCTCTTTCCATGTTGATGTGCTTCCGCTTCTCCTAATGTTCCATTTACTTCTACTGGTTAGCACTATGTCTGAATAGGAGTAGTTCACCTATGCAAAAATGGACACTTGGAGAATATACTTGAGCAGATCTGAAAATGTTCCTCTTGCACACTTCTGATGCCCTATGGCTGTGGCGATGACTATTTGTAAACCAATGTCTTCAGTGTGCTGCCCAGGATGATCTCAATTTCTATGATCTGGATTGGTGAATTCTTGCTGTCCCAACACAGTTTTAATGAATAGGCACTAGGGTTATTTCTGATCTGTTGTGCCCTTTGACTTCCTTCACTTCACCTGAACCCTAGATGGCACTCAGTCCAGTAACACCAAATTATAGTTAACTCAGCCTGCAACCTCTGGGTGAAGTTGCCAAGGGGTGAGGAAGGGATTTTGTCCTACCTCACGTGAGCAATCCCAGAGGTTTTCGTCTTTGCTACTGCTTGTGCAAAAATCAGATGAAAATGTCCAAAAATCCTCCAATGCCCCTTGAATGACAAAAAAAAAGTTTTATTTATACTTGATCGACCCAACCACAGCCAGGTCGGCCTCCAAAAGAGAATTGGCACCCAAATATTTTCAAAATGAAGTTGGCCTCAAGGAACTTATTATCATTATTTTTAAATATTTAGTATTATTATTATATTATAAAATTAATATTATTATAGTGTTAAGGAAACATTTTTAAAACATTAATAATAGAATTAGCATCCCTTTGAGCGGAGGGGACATGACAAAGGTTAAAGTAGTGGAAGAACAAATGCAACACCAACAAGAGGCACTCTCTAGTCTCAAGGAGGACAAGGCAAAGGGTCAAAAAAGAATGAAGTAGAAAGTTGATCAGCCGATAAGGAGGTATTTTTCGTAGTGTGTCAAATTATAGCATTGCTGTTAGGATTCAATTGCATAATTTTTGAGTCAAACTCGTTGACCCATATTTCATGAGTAGTGGCTCACACGAACCCATCTCTCATGAGAACGAATGGTCCACTTAGCACTCATTGCATCTAGGTGATGCTAATAGGGATGAAGCGTTGAGAATTCTTGGGAAGTCACCCATCCTAGTACTACTCCAACTCAAACATGCTTAATTGTGGAGTTTCCCCCAAGATAAGGCACACTTAGTTTGCTACCCCATTAGCTCATAATTTCAATACAAATAGAGTTACAAGCGTTTAATGGAGAGGGTAGGATCATTTCGAAACCTAAGTGAATCCTTTTGACACACTCATTATAGAGTATCTAATCAAGTGGATGGATATGGTAAGTGGAGATGAAGCATTCTTTTAGAAGCATCCAAAGTTCATCAACATTGGGGATAATGTACAATGTTGGTTTTAAGGGGAGGGGCATGCTACACCCTTAACCTATAGTGTGCATGAGGATACGTGTGGCTGACTTGTGGCTACCATAACCCTTAACTAAGTTATATGATCATTTATATAGCCATATATAGGTAATAAAGTCAACTTGGTTGGTATACATGGCATATATAGGAGGTAGTGGTTGGTTTATTATCATCATATTGTGAATTTTTTTCTTCTTGAAGACTTTTGTAAGCGTGCCCCCTCGAGGTGGCTTATTATTCTAAAGTATTTTCAAGTGTTTGTAGCATATTTCTTGTTACATTCTTTTTTTGTGTTAGTTATTTCAGTACATTTAGTGATATTGTGCGACACTACTCTGCCTATGAGAGAATTGTATGCCATTGTTTAGGTTGTCAAGCAATGGCCCCATTATATCCTTAGAAAGGAGATCAGCATTCACTCCAATCATTAGCCACTTCAATTCCTACATACATAGAGTAAATTCGGCATCTCCCACTGTGGGACGCAGCCTCTCAAAATGGCGCTGCTTGAAACGGGACGCTTTGGACCTGGGCCTGCATCATGCCTCCCCGGCCACCGCCGCCGGGTGTAGCCTCACGGAGACGGGAACGCGCCCGTGTTCCCAAGGAGACGGGAGACGGGAGACGTCTCCAAGTTTCCTTAGGAGACGTCTCCAAGTCTCCTTGGGAGACGCCCAGGAGTTTCCTGGGAGACGCCTAGGAGTTTCCTGGGAGACTGGGAGATGTGTTCCATGAAGTTTTGTGTGGTTTTGATGGTCTTAATTTGAGTTTTATTGTTAATGCAAAATGATGTACACCCAAGGAAGGTTTGTGGTTTTGAGGTCTTACCTTGTTGATGCTTGCCTACCCCCACCTCAGCCAGACAAGGACAGAGCTGGGCGCCTGTGGCGCTGCCCCGGAATTCCTCAAGTGGGGCGCGGCTCCCCCGTGAGCCCCCGGAAGGGCGCTGCTCCCTGATCTCCACCGGGAGGCGCTGCCCTGCCTCCCCGGGGCGCCGCTTCGGCTCCACTGGGGCCGGGCTCCTTAGAGCCTTTGTAAGGCACCGCCTCTGATTCCTGCCGGGCGGTTCTCTTAACTCCCCAAGGCAATCGCCTCCTTGACTCACTAAGGGCGCTAACCCTCAAACCCATTGGGGGCATTGCCCACAAACTCCCATTGAATTCATTTGATTTTCTAGGTACTCTCCACTAGTTACCTTCAATTTTACAAAAACAATTTCATTTGCCAAATTTTATTTAGCAATTAGCATTCAAGATATCGTCGTATTTAGATTTAGTATTTCAAATTTTGCTATGCTATAATTTTACTAATTAGTAATTTGAGTAATTTCCTATAGTTTCATTTGAAATGTAATTCTTATACTGTTATACTGTTATACATCCTTTCAAAACTAGTTTTTCAAGTACTATAAGTATATTTATAACTATATCAGCACCACCACCCCACCACCCCGCCGCCGCCGTCCCCCCGCCGTCTCCCCGCCGTCCCCAAACTTAGGCCATTTGTCCCCCCGTCTCCGAAACGCAGCCTGCCCCCTCAAGCCTTCCGCCCCCTAGGTCTGGAACACCGAAAAATTACAAAATTTACGGCACAGGAAGTGGATGGTTTACTTGCAACAGTTCATTATAGTAATCAAACATAAGAAGAGATGGAACAATACAACTATAGACTGCCTTAGTTGGCTTCAACCTTGGGCCTAGTCACTATACTACAACTATTTGGACATGATTCTTTTGATTGGGGACCACTATACTTAGTAGACAAAGATTATGTGCAACACTTTTGTGCACTCTTGTAAAGTACACCTTTAGGCAACTTCCACATGTCCAACGGGCTTGTATACAACCTTTCCACATGTCCAATGGGCTTGTATACAACCTTGGACAACTATGTGTCTACTCAAGTGCACCTCGTCAATGTTTGATTTGGGAAACACATTATTCTAAAATTTTAGGTCATTTTGGCATCACCAATACACTTGCTGCACTACAACAAAATTTCTCTTGGCCTTACATGCACAATGACATTGAGTGTGGCATTAAATCTTGCATTCTATGTTGCATCGCAAAATGCACGAATAAAACTTTGGGACTTTACACTTGTTTAGAAGTCCCTCATTGCTTGTGGGAATCATTTAGCAAAACTTGGGGACTACACACTTGTTTAGCAGTCCCTCAATGCTCGTGGGAATCATTTAGCATTGATTTTCTCTGCAGCCTTCCCACCACCAAACACTAGAACAATTATGTGTTTGTTGTGGTTGACAAGTTATAAAAAATGATCGTCACAAGTGGTTGCAAAAAGGCTATCACAACAACAAAAATTGCACATGTTTTCTTCAACCTTGTTTGGAATCATTTTGGGTTTCCAACATCCATTGTATTTGATCATGATCCCAAATTTGTTAGCACCTTTTGGCAAACTCTTTGGACTATGTTGGATACACAACCAAACCATTTAACAACTTTCCATCCTTGAATTGATGGACAAACAAAGGTTGTCAATCACTCATTAGTTCATCTCTTGTGCATCCACAATGGTGCACACTTGGTCATATGTGACAACAACTTACCCTACATTTAGCATGCCTACAATAGAGCATTCTACAACTCTATGGGGCATTGTCCTTTCGAGACATGTCTTGGGTTCCGATCAATGGAATCCCTGAACATTTCATAGCACACTCCCTCAACAATAGATATGTGTGCAAGAAAAGGAAGTAGGTAAGGCACAACACTTCATCTTGTGTATTCAAGACATTCATCAAGTCCAACAAATTCTTCAACGACAACAACAAAAATATAAAGAGTGCCATGAAACCCATTGCATGCCTCATACTTTTTATGTTGGCAACAAGGTTTGGCTTCACCTATAGAAAGAATGTTTCTATGGTCTTCACTACAAGATGAAACCGTTGCACTATGGTCCTTAGACAATTCTACGTGCTGTTAGTGAGAACACCCTTGTTCTTGAGATTCCTTAGTATTTGGGCTTACATCTAGTCTTAAATGCAAAACTTATCAAGCCACGCTTTCCTCCATTTTGGAGATAACACCATCCCATAGACTTGAATCTTGCCCATGCTAATCCAACTATAAAAGATGCCATCATTGATGTCACAATGACTCATCCTCATTCAAGTACTTGTTGACAATTTACATAGTCAAGGAAAGACAGTATGTCAACTAGGTAAAATGTATAATCTGGAACAACTCAACACCTAGTTTCCAGACTCAATGGAGACCATTGCTTCCCAAGAAGGGACAAATGATCTGATTGCAACAACCACTACCCCATACATTTGTGCAGTCTGTACGTCTCCACTCAAGATGTGCCACAATGACCCATGGTTATGAGTAGCATAGCTTTGCACAATATTTTGTTTTGACTCTTTATGTGCATTCCCTGCACATACTTGCACAACTCTATACATGGGTATCCCTATCTTCACTCAGCTACATGTAGTTTGACATCTATGTGTTTGACATGTGGCGACATTTGTACCACATAATCATGCCAATTGTACAAGCTTGACATCTGTTGTGCTGTTGTCCACATGAAGAGTGCACCATACACTAAGGACATCTGTCAGCCCTTGGTTGGAGGCTTAACTAAACACTACTTGTATAAATGCCTATCCTACCACCAGCATAGCTGAATGTACAATATTTTACAAATCTTCTTTCATGCAGTAGAAAGCTTTCCGCCTTCCCTTTTTGAATGTGCATTTGGAACCTTGCCTAGGATTCTTTACAATTCTTGTAGGAATATCCACTAACCTGCAGATTTTTCCCTTTGAACCTCTTCAGGTCAGGTCAGACACTTATAAGGGCATACCAAAGTTCAATTCCTCCTGGATGCAATAAGACGGCCTGTACTATAGTGGAAATGTGGTGAATTAGTGGAGTGAAGACCATGGTGTATATTTGAGGGTCTTAGGTTAAATGGTGTGAAATTGAAGATAACCTAATTTAGTTGGGTACCTTCGATGGTTGCCCAGGTTTAATTTGGTGCATTTGAGTGTTGTCCATGTTAAAATCTCCAGAATGTGGCTGGATCTTACTGTATGCTAGAATGTGGCTCAAGCTTACTACCACCCCATGTTGAAGGTGGAATGCAATGTGATACGAGAGTTTAAAGGTAGAAAAAATGTAGTGCTTTGTGTAGCTTGCTTTTTAAGTTTTTTAACTGATCCCTGCACATGGTAGCTGGGATGTTCTTATCTAGGGTTCATGGTAGTCATATCTGCAAAACAACTTACTTTTTTCTTGCCCTTTTGTTTAGTTATATTTTATAAAGTATTGTCTTTAATTTGTTATTATTGTGTCAGCTCTGAATAAAAGTAGGCAGCAATTTCAAGATGTAGCCATTCAAATTAGAAAGCAGAGTATTTGTTGCAAGGCTATTGAAATGGAAATAGAAAGAATACGTAGGAGGCTGGTTTAATAGGATTTCTTGTTAATCGTTGAAAAGAGTCATGCACCTAAGTCTTTACATGCAATATGACTCAGGCCTAATGTGATCAGCTTAAGCAGGGATTATTCCCATATTAAATAGTTCTATTTGGTACCGCTGGCCTTTAAATATGCTCAGAGGAAAGTCTTTTTATGCTTAGAGACATGTCTCATTGAATTTTATTATAGTTAGATAATACATAATTTCTGTAATAGAAAAAAGATACTTTCTACTACCAAATCAATGCCCTATTGATTATCATTTAATTCAGGGGTGGACGTTATAAGAATACATAGTCTTATACCATGATGATGCACTTTTCTTGCTATGTTGTTCCTTTCACTCACTTTATTTTGATACCTATCCATAGCCTGTATGTTCTCTTTCTCTTCAAATTGAAATTGTGATGCTGCAGATAATCAATGACTAGTCTGCCTTAGTCTTTGGCACTTGTTATCTTACAATAATATCTTCTAATGCCAATCTTCAAGAACCACCAGGTATGAACATCGAGATAATGCTAAATGTTCACCTCAATCATGAGTTTCATATGTTAGAAGACATTTTTGCACAAAAAAAGTATTTCTGTTTTCTAAAGTGTTGTAAACTATGGAATAGATCATTGATGACATGTTTGTGTCATAAATGACATACTATTTTATTGCCAGGAGGAAGGTAGAACTTTCCCTTGCTTTGAAACTAGTAGCAGTGGCCTCAATCTTATAAAATATGTGAACTACATTTGGATTTCCTATATTTGCCACATTCTGTACAAGACTTTATCTATTCTGTTATTTCTGTTTTCCTATAAATACCTCTGGTTCATTGGAAGAACAAGTCACAATATTTATTATTATTATCTCGAGGCTAGAATGTTGGTCTTGGGTAATCGTACCTTCCACAAGTCACAATATT
>VDFB02149435.1:0-22936 GCA_007258455.2 Sequoia sempervirens | reverse complement strand
GGTGCGAACGAATAGAAATGAAGTAACTACCTAGGAGATCTCAATGTTCATTAAATGATGAGGCAGTTCTAAGGCAAGGTGAGTAAGAGAATTTAATGAAGATCGGATTATAGGAAACTCGAGATGGCCAACATGGTTACAATGAAGGAGAAGACTTGTTGGTGAAGAAAAAGGCAAGGATATATAGAGAAGCCAAGGGCTTAGATGTTGGATATTCGAGACTTGACTATAAGGTCATGAGAGCCTAAAGCAAAGTTTGGCTCAGATTTGTAGATTTGCAAATGGTGTATTCAGGAAGCCCATATGATGGCAATGTAATGTTGCAATATCATTTTAGAAATAAAATAAAGCTTTGTTTTTCTCTTGCATTTGTGTTGTGCAAACCTGTGTTGTGTGGTGAGTATTAGTCTGTAAGGGGAATACCCTTCGTTAGTGGTATTAGAGAATGTTGAGCCCCTTCGTCAAAAAAAATTCAAACATATTACTAGAATGCCTTGACAAATAAAATTGGCACAATTACAGATGTAATAATGAGAATTTTTATTTTTATTTTGATAATAACAATAAATTGGAAATCTTGTATGCTTAATGACAATTGTCATTGATAGTTTAGGACAAGCTCCATTACTAGTGAAGCAAAACAAGGAAGCCATGAACCTTAGAGTAGTCAAGTTCAGGGGGGCTATTGCATAAAAATGTGGTATTTAAACCCCATAAATAAATCAAAGATTTAAAAGGAAACAACCAAAATGGTGTCATACTATTAGGAAGGATCTTCATAGGAGGAATTTGTGCATACATTGATGCTTGATCTACATGACTGGGTATGTGCAGGATCATCATGGAAAAAATAGGCCCTTAAGTGGCAAAAAATTCAAAAAAATCAGAGTTAGGCAACTTGATATAAAAATTTGAATAATTTATCTATATTATTTCAAAATATGTAAGAATAGAATTTGTAGAAAATTGAATGTAGTTTCTAAACTACTAGGTTTTTTTTTTTTTTAAATCTATTTGTGAAAATTTGAAATTTCAATGCAGTAGTAGTTAAATTTCAGGGAAAAAATAAGAAGTATGTGTCTGTCTAACTACCCTAACCACAATAAAATGATAATATTTTAGATATAAGTAGAGGACTCATGTCCCCATGTGATGCATATTTTTTTTTAATTTTTTTCCAAGTAAATAATTTTAATTATACTTTAATTACAACTTTTAAAGATATAAAAACTGGGTAAGGCCTTGTTATCACTTAAATCTAGCAAAATACTGTCTACCTGGATAACCCCACCTAAAACTTGTCCGCTTCCCCTAGATTCTGAGTCTGGCATGCATAACGGCGGATTTCAAGCCACCTTGAAATGCGTCTCCAAAAGCCCCATCAGTCAATCTGAAAGATTCTCTGCGTTTGTCTTCCAGAAGACCTTCAGCAAGCCCTCAGTCTTACTGCTTGTACTGGCAAATTGCTTAAAAGATGCACAACTAAAAAAGTGTGTTTGCTCTGGCCAAATTTATTATATGAGTGCTGGTGCTAAATTTAGCGCTTCCTACATGAAAGTGAACCTTCCAAAATGTAATAGCGCTGAATTTTAGCGCTATTACACTTTTTCCTGACACTTAAACTCTTTTTTTTTTGGCTCTGGCACGTTTCTTCATGGTTTTTGTATTTTTCGTCAATCGTGCCACTTTTCGTGCCTAAATTTATTGCTCGACTTGAGTTAGGTTTTCGATTTTCTCTTTCACTTAAAAGTGTTTTATTTCGCCATTTTCTTTGTTTATGATATTTGTTCTTCCTCTCTTTATGCTGGGCGAGTCTCCTCAAACTGCAAACACATTTTTTGGAAATTCAAGGTTCCTCTCCAGCAATCTTCATGTTTACATCTTGGTAAGTCGTTATCCTTGCTTTCTCTTTATTCTTCTTTCATTTTTGTACATATCTGGAGATTTTCATATGCGTTTTTATCTTACCTTCGTTCTCTTCAAACGTTTTTCATCCCCACACGTGTATTCTTCCTCTCCATTCACGTTTTTGTTTCGCATGCCCTTTCCATGCTTCTTCATAAAGTTTTTGTGTGTCATACACGTTTTTCTCCATTCGTGTTTTTCCATTTTCCCTCACGTGATGGAACCCTCACGTTTTGTTTTGAAAATGCATTTTTCTTTCTTCTTCATAATGTTTCAATTTGCAATCTCTTCTTTGCGCGTCCTTCTCTCTATGCACTTCACTCTAACGTTTTTATGCTAACTCCTTCCTTGTCACCCTTTCTATATTGCTTTGGTGCGAACATTGAGAAATATCTTGTTTTGAAAGAGGATTTCTTTGAATTTTGAACGCTTATACAATGGTGATGAAACGAATTTAAATTACAATTCCATACAAACAAACACTTTGCCAACCCCGAGCCCTGTTTTCATGCACCGCTACATCTGTTTTACCAAATATGTCTCAGATGCAGAAGCGCTAAATTTTAGCGCCTTGACATGTTGAACATGTTGAAATAATTTCTAACTCTGAGAAGTGCAGGAGCGCTATTTTTTAGCACCCCTGCATCAAAACTGAAATCTCCAAAAATGTAAGGGCGTTGAATTTTAGCGCCCTTACACTTTTTACAATCTTTTTCCAGACAAGCTTCATTTCTTTCCATTTCTCTCTTGAACCTTGTTCCTTCCATTTTATGCATCGTTTTGTGTGCCTTTTCATCCACTCCATGCTTTCGCCATCATCGTTTCTCGTTTTGCGCATTCCCATGCTACCTAATGACCAATGTTTGTTCTGGCTCAACACCTTGCAGTCTCTTTTCAAAGATCTTCAAAGTCAAAGTGATCAAAGTTCCAGTTGTTTTTGATGACTGCCAATAAACCTCCATCTTCTTCGAAAGCAAAAGGAAAAATGAAGTACAAATATCAAGGTGTCTATCTGCCGACCATAGTGGTCTCCAAGGTGGAAGAGATAAAAGACACGGAGGTTGGTCATCAGGACTTGGTTAATTTTGAGAAGCAAACAGAGACGAAGCCTCTTCCTGATCCAATGAGAGCGATTGTACACAACAACCTTCATTTGGTGGCAATGTTCCCTACAGTTGCACATAATACAGAGTTTGTTCTTCAGGTGGTGTCTCACTACATCAGAGAAAGTAGAAGTGTGATCGATTCTTCCGGGCACGAGATTCTGAGACTCGACCCTAATTTCTTTGACATTGTTTTCAAGGTTCCTCATATGGAGAAATACATTGATATTTCTATACAAAAAGCACAAGAGGTTTTTGACGCTGATCCCAATAAGGCTAAAAACCTAATAAATACTCAATGGTTAAAGAAGCCTAGGCAATCTGTTTTTAGATGGCCAAAGGGACTCCTGCGAAGTGATTTCAAGGATGACGCTAAAGATATGATCACATTTTTAAGCAGAGTGAAAGGCTTGCCCGAATCGTCCACTTTTCACGATTGGATGTATGAATACATCAGGATTATAAGAAGACAAAAGGTGCACATTGACTGGGGCAAACAGATCAGTGATGAAATACATGAGCAGTTGATCAATGTGTCTTCCACATTGAAATTCTATATGACTTCTTACCTAGTGTATGCGGCTGCTGTAATGAGATAATTCCCAGGTTTATCTACAAAAGGGAATCGGATGATGGTACCTATGTACAGATTTTTCTATCAATTGGAGCTGAAGGAAAGCTTTCATCACTTCAGGCGGGTCACAGATGCTTTCTTCGCACCTTTGCTTTTCAATTTTGATCTGGCTCTTGAAAGAAGGAGAGTATCTGATGAGGCTTATAAGGTGGTAAGTAAAGTTGGATGCCTATTTCTTCAATTCCCAACATTTACTTACTTGAGAGTAGGGTGCTACACTGGTTGTCCCTACATGCTACCACGTTATCCTTCAGATAAGTGGGTTCTCATGGAAACATGCAGACAGTTAATGTCAGTGCAAAAAGAACGAAGAAACAACCACAAGCATGGATTCAAGTTCCCACTGACCATTGGCCGATATACTATCCCTACTGCACAAAAGGCTAAGTCTGTTTATGCTGAAATGCAGATCATGACAATCAAGACCTACAAGTATAGGTTTGATTTTGATTACCGAGATGTCAGAAAAAGATTACAAAAAGGTCATCATCACAAGTACCGTTTTGAAGACATCTGGGTTGATTGCAGAGATGAAGAAGCCATTCACAAAATGGACTATTGCAGGTTGACTATTCAATAGATCAGAGACCTTGATATCGCTGACCTACCAGAGGATTTTGTAGATCCTGGTGATATCATGAATGTTGTCTATGATGAGCAAGGAATTGCTAAAAGACCGTTGCCTGCAATTCAATGGTCTAGAAAAGAAATTACCAGCATAAGAGAGAGGTTGAGGCCAATCCTAGCCAACACTGCAGAATGGTTACATAAACATGGTTATGAAATGAAAAGTTTCAGAACAGACTCGGAAGGAGAGGAATCTGAAGCAGAAGCTCGCCAACAACAAGAACTTCGCAACAAAAATAAATCAGCGGTTGTTCCCACTTCTTCACAAAGAGGTCCCAGGATCAAGTTTACTATTGGCAAGAAAGATACCTAGTCCATCCCAAAGACAGAAACCACGAAATCCAATCCACCTCGCTCTAAAGGTAAAAATTCTATTCCAGAGGAGGTAGATTCTGATGAAGAAGGAACTTCAAGTGATCAATCCACTAAAGATGAAGATTTAGCAGAAGCAGACTCTGATGCAGAAGAGGTTTCTGAAAGCAGGCAAGAGTCTAAAGAAGATTCTGAAGAAGGATCTGAAGGTGATTTTGAAGGTGAACCAGAATCAGAGAGACAAGACGGTGATCAACAGGAACCTAGGCATGATCAAGAAAGAACTACTTCTCCTCCTGAGAATGAAGTTGAGGAAATTCCCAGAACGTCATCGCCTGTGACTTCCAATGTTCCTCATACCCCTCCAAATTCAAGAACTCCTCCACCTCTTGTTCCCTCATCACCTATTCCTACCACATGCATTCCTGTAGCCGAGATATCCACTATCCCTGCAGCATCAACCCCGCTTGATACTCCCTCAGTGACAAGCATCCATACGGTTGATATACTATCAAGTCCTCCATCGTCCATTCCTAGCCTGTCTTCACCAACGTATGATATCACTTCTAAAAATGAATTCAATCATTTCATGAATGAGTCAATGTGTGATCAGCTCAATGTGCAAACTTCAGGAGCAATGATGACAGACACTTCTCCTATTGTCACGATACCCATGGTAACCTCAGACGTGACAATAACTTTAGAAGTAACGATGACGGCTGAATTGACAGTGAATCCAGAAGTTCACACCTCCTTTCTTCCCCCTTGGCTAATATCTCAAGTGTCGAAGCGTAAAAATCAAATGATTTCTCTAGAGGAGCTCGACCTTGAAGAGATAGTCCTTCCAAAGGCTAAAGGGAAGAAAAAGGCAAAAGTATACTCAAGGCTGAACGTTGATAAGTTTGGTCACAAGTATGCAGAGATTGGCATACCACCGCATGAAGAAGGTGATGTCAATATGGAAGACTACACGGTGACAAAGGTCCAGCTTGGCAAGGTTACCAATGAAAGTGCAAAGGCCGATGCGCAAGTCACTTTGGATATCTTGGCTGGAAGACTGGATAAAGTAGAGCAAGCTCGCAATATGTACAAACAGAGGGCAGAGCATTATGCCACTGTTGTAAAGAGACTTGCAGGTTCTCCAAGTAATGCACAATCGCTGACAGTGGTAAGTATTGAAGACCCAACTGTCAAGAAAGCTGAGAAGTTCGCCTCCAAAGGTAGAGTGTTGTATGATTTTGTTGAGAAGATCATTGAACACGGATCTCAAATTATAATTGCTGCAAACGAGAAAACTACCTTGTTGGCCAAGCTCACCACAGAGCTTGATAAAGAAAAAAGCGTACTTTCCCAGGAGCGCAGAGACATAGAGAAATGCCTGTTGTCATGGTCGGAGATGAAACAAGTAAAGCTCAGTAAATTGGTGGAAGTTGGGGTAATTCCCGACAAAGAAAAGTTCGTTGAGGTAAGAGAATCTTTGAAATACCAAATTCAAGTAATTCAATCTCTTACGGAGGATCTCCACCAAGTACAGGAAGATGTCGAAGGACATCATGCTATTCTTGAAAAAGGTATCAAAGAGTTTCCTGGTCAACTCCTTGAGGAGAATCGTATCTTCCTGCAAGCCACAGAAATATCTCAGATCTTCAAAGAAGCCATCATGAAATTGATTGATAGTTCAGACTTTTCAGAAGCCTCACTGAATGTCATTTGTGATACAAGGCTCACATTGGATAACCTGAAAATGCATCTTGACAGGTGCAAGAAGGTTCACTCATCTGCCATGAGATCGATCACGAGAATTCACACCATTGTGGATTACACTGTTGGTCCAGATGAGAAGTTTGTGCAAGAGACCAGGAGGAAATATGAAGACTTCCGCGCCCAAGGCAAAGAAACATGAAGCAGCCTCCTATTCTCCAGTGTTAGACATTTCCGGTGCATCCCTTTATGCATCTTGTAAATATTTCCTGATATTTCAAATGTCTTTTTGTAAATTGTAATTACACCAAGCTCGAAGATGTAATCTTTTGAAAAAAAATTACACTTTGACTTTGGTCAAAGTTAGGTGAGATCTCCTAAAATCGCTCACCTAACTTTCCTTAATTTCCTCAATTAGTTTCCTAATTTTGCTCATCCCTCTTTCTATATAATGTCAGGGATTTCCATTGTAAATTTATCCTTTAGTATTTTTGCAACAAAGTGCTGCCCTTTTTGAAGCAAAATTGTGAAACTTTGTGTTCATGCTTTGTGAATGGAATTCGATCAATAAAGAAGAAGATTGCAAGCCAAACTTTGCGTTGGATTCGATACTTTTATGAATTGATCTTATTTGGTGGTAATTAGGTGATGAAATCTGAAGGACTCTAAGTGATTTATGTAAACTTTGTGTTGCATCTATTATTTAGATTTGCATTTGTGTTTTTGTTTATCATTCGGTTGAATAATCTACAAGACTTTGTGCTTGTAATTATTCACACTCTTTGGATACTATTGTTGAATGATCTACAAGACTTTGTGCTTGTAATCGTTCATGCTCTTTGATAATTTGGTTGGATGATCTACAAGACTTTGCGCTTGTAATTGTTCATGTTGTTTGAGGAATTGCTGCATCTAAGAAGACTTTGTGCTTCTAACGTGACAAACGACACATTTTCACAGATCCAACATTGATAAAGCTACGAAACGACTTTGTGCCTTCATGAGCTTTCCCTTTTACTTTATTTGTTTATTGTTAATTACTTCTGGTATCTCTACGCTTTGCTTTGACAAGATAGAGGTATTGGTATTACTACTCATTGTTAGTTTAAGGTTATCAAGAATTGTGAACTTCCAACAGTGAAGCATTGTAAACATCTTCTCTGAAAAAAGAGAGAAGGATGAATGTAACACAACCCCCCCACTTCGTAAGTTTTGTGTACATTTTTTAATTACTTGTTTGTTTTACTATCACTTCTGTTAGCAGTAAGAAGGGCGCCTCCCCTTTCCGAGAGGAGAGATTTATATCTCATATAGCTGTGGCTGAAGTCTAAGTTGTGTAATCTATCGAAAAGTTGATTACATAATTTTCACCCAACACGTCTAACCACCTTAACTTGGTCAAAACTTCATGAAATTCAATTCTTTTTTAACTCTAAAGATAAGCATAAATGTGACGCATGTTTCTAGATTCAAAAATGTGATACCATGAAAGCTTATGAAGTTTCTTCAATCAGCCTATCAATCACACTTTAGTCAGAATCCAAATAGGTATCGAATAATACTCATTTAATAAACTAAAGTAAAGCATAATTTATATATTGGTGGGAAATTTGAGAATCTCCTTTTAAAACCCTTTCGCTTCATTAATTTTGCTGGGGTAAAAAAAGTCATCAGCCACATACCCTACAAATACCCATTATATTGCCACTTTTTGGCCCATCATGATCCTACACATACCCGACTAGAAAAATAGATTGTATGAGGTTCTAAGAAAATGAATTTCACTCTCTTTTATTAGTTTGTTCCTGTGTATGAACCTATAAATTATGAAAAAGATAAGAAAAGCATTGAAATGGAAGCTTCCACGAAGATGGAATCGGATACCTTCAAACAATACAAAATTGGATATTATTATAATTATGCTAATGGAAGGTTAGTGGTTGTAAACAAGTTTATAAGGTGAAATGCAAATTAGATGGTTCTTTGGATATATAATAAGATAAACTTGCGATAAAAGGATGTGAATAAGAAGGAATGCTCGATTATGAAGATATATTTTCCATGTTGCAAATATTGTGACCTTTCCAATGGTTCTTTCCATTGCAACTATGTTTGGTTGTAAGATATACCAAATAGATGTTAAAAAAAATATATGTATGTAAGGAAGTTAAAGTATCAGAACAACTTCCTACACTAATCTTGAGAGGAGGATAATGCAAAACTTTACAAAAAATTTGAAAAGTTACAAAAACTCAAACATAAATAAACATAAATATCATGCATACCACAACACAGTGATTTATGTGGGGAAAACCCTTCCAAGAGAAAAACCCCTTACTCCAAAATTTTCTCAATATATTATTCATAAATCACAAAGATTACAATATGATGCAATGCTAGAGGAAGAAGACAACTTATCTCAATCTCATCTAACAAAACTCAGAACATCCTTTGTTTTTTCTCTCATTTCAAGTTCACTTTTCTCTTCACAAACCCTTGCTTCAACACACCAAAACAAAAAAATAAAAAACAAAAAACAAAAACAAAAACCAATTCTTGACCCTTCAAAACACCTCCAATCACCCAAATAACCCTGGGCAGCATAGAGTTAAATTACAAAACCTCAAATTCAATCACTTTTACAGATTAAAAGTCACAATATTGTATCAGATATTAAAACCCTCATTCAAGCATAAATTTTCATCAAGCAAGCAAGAGTTTATTGAAACCATTCCTTCCAAAACTCAAGTCACCTTGGAATATTCCTACAAATGACATCCAAACTGATTTCCAACCTCAAATACTTTAGCTTTATCAAAACCCTACATGTAGCCAACAATTTTGACCCAAAAACTCAATAAAATTTACTGAGGACAGCCTAGGGCTTCTTCAAAACTCATCCAAATCTTCTCCAAAATCAATGAAACCAATGGTAAATTATTCCTAACCTTAAAATAGACCTTCATACATTTTTTTACCAATTTCTAATGGTTAAAATGAAAGATATGCAGTTTTTATTGCTTGTTGCCTTGTGCAAAACTGAATCTACCAGCCTGGAGTAAAATGGTCACAACTTCTTCATATCTTCATGAAATTCAAAAAAATCGGTGGAATTTGAAAGAAGACTCATAGGTATTTAACCTCAAATCAATTTTGTATCATAATTTTCCCATGAAATTCTGTACAAGGAAAAGAAACAGCAGAAAATGTTTCAGAAATAACAAAAAATCATGGTTCAACTTATGATTTTTAATTCAATTCTTAACCACCACCCTTCAAACGATCGATGGATGGTATAAATAGATGTTAAAAATTCATTTAAATCAGTTTCAACCACCTAGAATTACCTTTTACATGAATTAACCCTTAGTATTCCCATATTTGCATTTTTGCAAGTTTGCATTACAATTTTTGATAACTTTTTACACTTTTTGCAATATTTGAGAAATTGACTCAAATAAACTATATAAGACCCATAACATTCCTAATGTGGCATCTTGGGCCTTATTACAACAATAAATTAATAATACTAAACCAAAATCCTATTGGAGACCTCTTTTGACAACATTTTTTCATTTTTTGCAAATTGGGTACAATAACCTTACAACCTATCTAAACATTCATAAAATGACTCAAACACCTTGTAATGGTCTTGAAATACCTTATTAAATGACCCCTAATTATTCCTAAACTCTTATTTACATATTGGCCTCATGGAGGCATATAGTCCATTAGGTGCTCCTGCACCATTCTCCCAGAGAAAAGAAACTTCAAGTCCTCTTGAAAGTTGGTTTGCTCCTTCTTCTTGGTCTTCTAGTTCTTTTTTAATTTTTCCTTCATCTTGGAAATTATCCCTAGGTCCTTCTTCCTCTTCTTCTTATACCATCTCTTTTCAAGCAACCTCTTAGTCTTCATGCTCCAAAAGTCCATTTCTTGTGCATATACCTCAGCAACATCATCTATATCTACATTCTCGTTATTGGAGTACCATATGATAACATTTTCACCATAATCACAACTTGCATCATATTCTTGCAAATATACATACACCTCATTAGAAAACAAATCTGCAACATCTTTATTATCAACAACATCTTGAGTATCAATGCCAACTTTATCAAAAACATCATCAACCTTCTCTACTTACTAATCAACTACTTGATCACTAACAACCATATCATTAATCTCAACATCAATATGTTCATCAATAAACAAAGAGATTTTTCCATCTTCAAACATAAGTGGAATATCATGCATCTCATCTTGTAGCTTACTTTTCTCAACAAACTCTACATTTGCCTCATTTGTTGTTGTCCTTGCTTTTCTTTTCCTTCTTTGAATAATTTTTTGTATGGGCCATTCAACTTTATTTTCATGGTCATGTTCCAACTTGTTGCTTGTCTGATCCACTGCTCCATCTTCATCATGGAGTCTACATAAAAATCACTGAACTCTGCTTCCCTTCTCCTCATATCTTGCTTTAACTCGGCTATCTCTTTATCAATCATCTATTGTCTCTTCCTTTCTTCCTCTACCTACAAATACCTTTTTAACACTTCCATCTTGTTCTCTACTCTCAAGCAAGCTTCTTCTTGCTTCAACTTCTCTCAAATTTATTTTCCTTCTCTTGGCAGCAACCAGGTTCTTCTTAACCTACACAAACCACAACACAAACACAAAACTATTTTCCTAGATCCTTCTAGCTCTGATACCACTTTGATACAATGCTAGAGGAAGAAAACAACTTATCTCAATCTCATCTAACAAAACTCAGAACATTCTTTGTTTGTTCTCTCATTTCAAGTTCACTTTTCTCTTCACAAACCCTTGCTTCAACACACCAAAATAGAAAACAAAACACAAACCACTTCTTGACCCTTCAAAAAACCTCCAATCACCCAAATAACCCTAGGAAGAATAGATTTAAATTACAAAACCTTAGATTCAATCACTTTTATATATTAAAAGTCACAATATTGTGTCAGATATTAAAACCCTCATTCAAGCACAAATTTTCATCAAGCAAGCAAGGGTTTATTGAAACCAGTCCTTCCAAACCTCAAGTCACCTTGAAAGTGATTCACACACCTTGGAATATTCATTCAAATGACATCCAAACTTATTTCCAACCTCAATACTTTAGCTTTATCAAAACCCTACATGTAGCCAACAATTTTGAACCAAAAACCCAATAAAATTTATTGAGGACAACCTAGGGCTTCTTCAAAACTCATCCAATTCTTCTCAAAAATCAATGAAACCAATTGTAAATCATTCCTAACCTTAAAAAAGACCTTCATACATGTTTTTTACCAATTTCTAATGGTTAAAATGAAAGATATGTAGTTTTTATTGCTTGTTGCCCTGTGCAAAACTGAATCTACCTGCCTGGAGTAAAATGGTCACAACTTCTTCATATCTTCATGAAATTCAAAAAAATAAGTGGAATTTGAAAGAAGAATCATAGGGCTTTAACCTCCAATCACTTTTGTATCATAATCTTCATGTACAATTCCATACAAGGCAAAGAAACAACAAAAAACATTTTAGAAATAACATAAAATGGTAAAACTTATGATTTTTCATTCAATTCTTAACCACCACCCTTAGAACGATGGATGAATGGTATAAATAGATGTTAAAAATTAATTTCAATCAGTTCCAACCACCTAAAATGACCTTTTACATGACTTGACCCTTAGTATTCCCATATTTGCATTTTTGCAAGTTTGCAGTACAATTTTTGACAACTTTTTACACTTTTTGCAATGTTTGAGAAATGGACTCAAATCAACTGTCTAAGACCTATAACATTAATAATGTGGCATATTGGGCCTTATTACAACAATAAATTAACAATACTAAACCAAAATCCTATTGTAGACCTCTTTTGACAACATTTTTTCATTTTTTGCAAATTGGGTACAATAACCTTACAACCTATCTAAACATTCATCAAATGACTCAAACACCTTGTAATGGTATTGAAAGACTTTATTAAATGACCCCTAAGTATTCCTAAAATATTATTTACATATTGGCCTCATGGAGGCATATAGTCCATCAGGTGCTCCTGCACCACAATATACTTGCAGAGCAAGATTCTCATAGGAGTATCACCAACCAAAGTTCCAAAGGCAACATGACCACTATCAGACTCTCAGAATACATCAAAATACATATTCTTAATACAAAACCATCATAAAATAGGGTTTCCTTCTAGGGAAATCCAAGCCAACAAAATATCGACCGTCAGATCTAAGACCTAATGATGAATGGTCCAGATTTACAATAATAAAATATACATAAAATTTAGCTTTCAAGGGTGTGCGGCCTCCATACCCCTCATTAGGGGGATGATCCCCTCATACCCCTCACAAGGAGGGGTAACCCCCCTCCCCACTCATGCCCACCCCCCTCCCATGCTTACGTATCAATAGTACCTTATGTAATTGCAAAGTTGAGACATATTGTGCCAACAAATCTCCCACTTGTCGAACACCTCACAAGAGCAACAGGAATGT
Source organism: Sequoia sempervirens (assembly GCA_007258455.2). Classification (NCBI taxonomy): domain Eukaryota; kingdom Viridiplantae; phylum Streptophyta; class Pinopsida; order Cupressales; family Cupressaceae; genus Sequoia; species Sequoia sempervirens. The sequence goes on along the minus strand of VDFB02149435.1, from coordinate 10,130 downwards.
GTATAAACATCATCTCTTAATTTTTAGGGGCTGAAAGGCCCATGTAGTATTTGAACACCATCTAAAATTTTATGTCCTCACGGGCTTAGTTAAAGAATCAACAACATTCATCAAAGTCTCTACCTTAACTAGCTTCACCCTGTCATCTTCAACCATATCTCTAACAAAATGATATTGTACATAAATGTCCTTGGTCCTAGCATGAAATATCTGGTTCTTAGCTAGAGATATTGCACTTTGATGGTCACAATAAATTGTCACTGAACCTTGTTTTATTTCAATATCTAAACACAGTTTCTTAAGTAAAATGGCTTCTTTACAAGCATGAGTAGATGTCATATACTTAGCTTTAGTAGTGGACAAAGAAACCACAGCCTTTCGCTTACTCATCCAACTAATTGCATTAGAAAAAGAGATATCCCAAGAATAGGATTGACTTTCAACCTTGAGGTGAGTCAACCCTATTAGGACTTATTTTTTTCTTATGATAGAAATGACTTATTTTCACTTTAGGGAGATAAAAATAAAATACTTAATGCAGTCAATTATGTGATGTAAAACATGAAATGCAAAGATTAAGGATAGCACAAATAGAAATAGTAATTTTTTGGAAAATCTAAGAAGGGTAGACTGATGTGTACATATCACCAAAAATAGGTGTTGAGTTTCCTACAAGGACTCATTTACCCTAGGGGGAATGGGTCTTTTTACAAGGGTTTTTCTCAACTTCAGGGGTCCTCTGGTACAAGATATGTGCTTTTGTTTTCTACTAGTTTTACTATCAAAAAGTCAGAAATAAATTTGAGATTTGAGTTTTTGTGGCTTGACAAAAATGTTGACAACTTTGACAACTTTGCAAATTTTCTCCTTTGGTCCAATTTCAATCCTTCACTTGCAAATCTATACACACAAAGAGAGGGAAAATGTTTGTTTTTGGGTGAATAGGGGTTGCTTTGATCAAACTCTAGTTTGGTAATCAAACCTTGATAATAAAAGATAATGATAAATGGAAGGGAATTGATGAATGAACAAAGCTATGTCACAACTCACCAAACCCTTAATGGTTGCCCTTAGAGGATTGAAGTCTAACACATCACTCTAAGGCTTGGATCTTGCATGAAATTTCTTAATTGGACGCTTGATTTGGCACTTGATTTTATGCTTGAATGCTTGAACCTACATCACAATGTTAGCTCCAAAAACATGCATGAATGCAAATAAATTTAACATCATGATATGATCTTGATTTTTTTTGTAGATAACTAAAAAAACTGCTCTTCAATGCTCTTGACAATATTTTTTTCTCTTGCGGAAGTTTCCTTAATGCAAGATATTTCCAATTGATAAAAAGACCTTGTATTTATAGGTGTTTATCTAATTTTCCAAAAATTAGATTCCATAATCCGACATTTGAAACTTGAATTTGAATTATTAAAATGCCACTAAAAACATATTAAAATTTGGGTCTTGACACTTAAGGAGGGTGAATGGGTCTTGGGACCTAAATCCAGGAGACACAATTTACAAGGTGTTTAAATTAAAGTTAGTATTTTTTTAATGTCAGTTTTCCTTTCAAAAAATGGGAATAATAAGGCTTGGGAATGCATAATTTAGGCAATTAGAAGTTTAATTAAGTCCAATTAATTAAGGGGATGCAAACATGTTGTGAAAATGTAAAGGAGTACATTTTTCTACACTATAGTGGAAAAAGAAACCACAACCTTTCGCTTACTCATCCAACTAATTGCACCACCAAATAAACTAAACACATAAGCACCGGTGGATCATCTGCTATCAACATCACCTACCCAATTTGAATCCACATAACCATGAATATCAATGGAAATTTTGTCTTCATTCAAATTACTATGATAAAACAAGGAATACTCAGAGGTACCATGAAAATATCTAAAGACTCTTTTAACTACATTCCAATAAGCTCTACCAGGATTAGACATATATCTGGAAAGAATTTGCGTTGCTTGGGAAATGTTTAGTCTTGGACAAACTGTGCGAACCCCAATCTATGTACCTGCAAAACAAAGAGATTAAACACCTTAAGTTAGATATTTCAAGTATAAACAAGGATTCCCCATGGAATCCATTTACAAAGCTCAAAATAGGAATGAAAAGAAGAAAATAATGAAAGAACAAGAAAATAAATCAAATCCTATTGAAAGTAATGCAAACTCTTGATCCCATGGGGGAATTGGTGTCAATTTGATGTGAAAATTGGCCCTTTCCCAACTCCAATGATGTAATGTTGATAGATGATGAAGAGTGTTGATGAGTGATCCACTTTTGTGAAGATTCAAATGTGCTCCAAGATGAAAACCTACATAACCTAGCTATGGATGGATGAATCTTGCAAATGCTTGAAGATGAATTTGACTAGAGTAAGTTTACTCAAATTGTGGATGATCAAATAAGGATATGAGCTCTTTATTTATAGATTGATAAGTTGAAGAGATGTCCAAATTTGATCAATGTGGGACAAATATTCAACCAATGATATGATGCCACTTGTCAACATGTGAGAGGATGAAGGTTGAGCAAGTTTTGGGGATTGTGCCAATAAATGCATAAATTTGAATTTCAAATTTGTTGAAATGACTTGAAGGGGGGAAGAAAGAAAGCATTAAATGCCACTTGGCTCAAGGCAAAGGACATGTAAGGTGGAGTTATTTCCTTGTTGGAAGGACATGTCAACTCGCATTTTTTAATTCAAATTTGGGAATATTCCTTCAAAGATGCCTTGAGAGGAAAATAGAGATTTAATAAATCAATTAAATCTATTTTCATGTGCAAGTTGAAAAATCTAGAGGATGGGACATGATAAGAGATTAAATTAATCAAGGGTCAATTAATTTAATAGGAGATTAGATGATGTGACTTATTTGACTTAGATTTTAGGATTTATTTAAATCAAATAATGAGAAGAATGTGATAAGATATTAATCAAATAAAGATTTTGATTTATTTAATTAAAAGGATCTGATGTTAGATTAAATTAAATAAGGTTTTAATTTATTTAATTTAATAGATAGACTTAAGATATTTAATCAAATAAAATTGATTATTTAATTAAATCGGATAATTAGATCAAGATGATTAATGTAATTATCGAGAAGAGGTGACTTAATTAGATAAAGTGATTTATTTAATTAACAGAGGAATATTGATGAATTTAATCAGATAAGGAGATTTGATTAAATGGTTAGACTGAGGGATGATTCAGGATGAAACGATGTTAGTGGATCAGGATCGAGTGTGCGATATCAATCTGTATATTTTCAATGTCTACACAAACCATAGCATACATCAAACTTCCAACTACACTCTAGTAAGGCACTTTGCTCATGTCTTCCATCTATGATAGGGATGTTGTACAATCTAAAATAGATAACTTTATTCCAGTTGAAAAAGGAACACACAATGGTCTACAATCTTGCATATCAAACCTCTGTAAAATTGAATTGTCATACTTACTTTGGCCAAGCCATAGCTTTTTGTTCACTCTATCTCTTTTAATTTCCATCCCAAGAATGTGTTTAGCCGCACCAAGGTATTTCATTTCAAATTTAGTAGCAAGTTGATATTTTAGTTCTAAAAACATACCTTTCCCTTTACCAATAAATAACATGTCATCAGCATATAATGCAATAAACAAGAAATGATAACCATTAATTTTATAATAAACAAAATTATTTGATTTAGAACACTCAAATCCCAAACTCGACACATGTATCAAATTTTTGGTGCCATACAAAGATTTCTTCAATTTGTAAACCAATTTACTTTTACCTTTCACCACATAGTGCTCTAGTTGTGTCATATAAATATCCTCCTCCAAATCACCATGAAGGAAATTAGTTTTCACATCCATTTCCTCAACCTCTAAATTATAAGCAGCAAAAATAGAAAGAAAAAATCTAATGGATGTCATTTTGTAATAGGAGAAAATATCTCGACATAATGAACACCCTCAACTTGAGAGTAACCTTTCACAACCAACCTTGCTTTGTACTTCTCAATACCTCCATTTGAACCAATATTTTTCTTAAACACCCATTTGCAACCAACAAGTTTTCTTCCCTTGGGAAATGGTACAAGATTCCATGCATCATTCTTTTTCAAAGTTGTCATTTCTTCATCCATAGAAATCTTCCAAGATTCTACATCATTCATACCTAATGCCTCTTCTACCAATTTGGGTTCATCCATGTTAGAATTCAAAGAAAAATATATCTCCAATCATTAGGTGAATACCTTTCAGGTGGTTGTATATGCCTTGTAGACCTACGAACAAGCTAAGTGGGAGGTTCTTCCTCCTCTTATAAAGATTCAAAGCTAGATGAGCTCTTCTCAACTTCTTGTCTATCCATGGGACTCGATTCAACTTTCACAGGTGTAGAAGGAAATTGAATCACATCTTCCTATTTACTTTTTTTGGTTTCAATGTAATAGAAGAAGACTTGGTTTCTCTAAAAATAACACTTCTAATATATATTACCTTTTGTGCAATAGTTTCCCAAATTTTTTATCCTTTCACACCATAATTATATCCAATGAAGATACATTTCACAACCTTGTTCTACAACTTTTTTCACATCTCCTTTGGCACATTTGAATATGCCTCACAAAAAAAAACTCTAAGATGTCTTAATGAATGCTTGTGACCCAACCATGCCTCTATAGGCATCTTATCAACAAGAGCTAATGTATGAGACCTATTAATTAGGTAACAAATAGTGGCAAAAGCTTCAGCCCAAAACCTTTGTTCTAGACCAGCACCACTCAACATACTCATATCCTTCTCCATCAATGCCTTCTTCATTCTTTATGTAACTCCATTTTTTTGTGGAGAATATGGAGTTGTCTTTTGTCTATGAATACTACGATATTTATGTTGGAAGTTTGGAGATGTTGAAGTTATTTGTGAGTTTCTTGGATGTTGTCATGCTTGGTTGTTGTCATTGATGTCAAACCCTTGAAAGTGTTGAATTTTTTTGTTGTTGATGATGTCAACCCCTAGCATTGGATTTTTTGGAGGTGTTGGTATTAATGTCAATAGAATGTTAGTGTTGTCATTAATGTCTTACTTCAGTATAGTTGCAAAGGTTGCTACCCTAACTTGTGTTTGAGGAGATTGTTGTAATGTTGCAATTGTTATAGATGTTTTCAAAGATAATAATGGCATTGATGAAATTGGTTCACTTGGTTTCAAGTGCTTAAATTGAGAAAATTTGAATAAAATAGAGTTCGGTGTGACAATGGTGTTTAGTTTTTTGCTTTGTATTTCTTTATGCTTGAGGATGTGCCCATGTGGTTTGGACATGATGATCAAAGGTGTTCAAAGGTTTAATATCTATATTTTTAGGCTCTGGATCATTCTACATTGGAAGATGTGTTCGTTTGGTGAAACAGGGTGTCTGGGAGAAATGAGATTGCTCTGCATTTCTCCACAATGAAGTTTCTACTGCTGCGGATCTAGGAACATGCTTATAATGTTTGTATCTACCTTCTCTTGAAGATTCAAGTGTTGAGTTGTTTTGCAAGGTTTTTTGGTGTTGGATGTCTATATTAGTATGTCTGGTTGCACAGAATGAAGGTGTTCTTGTGTTTCAAGTGGTTGTAGTATTTGTGCAGTATATGGTAATCTGAGATGTTGTATGAATGGTGTGGAATGTTATTGTGTGGTCCACAATTTTTTTTTGGATCTTGAAAGGTATGTTTAGTGTCACTTGTTAGTGTTAGTGTAGGTTTGGCTAACCTGGCATGCTAGCGCTAATTGGGGAGGATAATTGTTGATTAAGTATTAAGAAGCATGCTTGTATATATGTGGGTCCCAATTAAGTAATGGCATGGTTTGGATTCACTTCTTTATATTGTGAAAGCGTTTGGTGTCAACCTATTTGATGTTGCATGGTAGAGGTGTATACATTTCATTAAGTTCGACCTAATTGAGATTATTTTAAGCCGCATAGGGTATAAATACAAGGAGAATTGTTGTATTGATGGTGTGTGAAGTGTGTGTGATGCAAAAGATGGTAATGTGATCAAGTGTGAAGAGTGTGATCTTGAATGCCTATGACTTCCTATTGCAATGAGTAGAAGGTGTCTACATTTCAGTTTGTTTGATGAGTTGTGTGTGCTTCAGTAGAACTATACCTTCAACATATGAGATGCATTATTAGCAGTTCAAATTGGTAGTGAGCCACCCCTTCTTTCTTCTTTCTTTTGGACAGTGATTCCTTTGGCAGTGAGCCACCAACAATGATCCTTTCTTTATCTTTCTAGGAAATGAGCCCTTGGCAGTGAGCCTTATTGTATTTGGTGTTGCAATTCATATATTAGTGAGCTAATCCTCACTATGTTCTTCCCCTTCTTGGGTTTTCCATGTAAACATAGTGTTCTTATGTGTTTGACGTGTTTGCATTACTGCTTTACATGTTTACATTTTGTTAATGCATGTTAAGGGTTTAAGAACTAATGCAAATCTGAATGTTAATAAGGGTTTTTGATATTTTAAAATTCACCCCCCTCTCAGTTGTCTTGTGCATCTAATAATTGTATCAAATTTATGGTTCCTAGGAAGAAGCTTAACTGTTTGAGGTAGATCTAGATGGTGCATAGGAAAGGTTTCAAAGCTCCCTTGTTCAATAGAAAAAAATTATACCTATTGGAAAGCTAGGATGGATCCCTTCTTATTCTCCCTTGGATTTGGTGTTTGGCAGTTTGTTGAAAGAGGTTACGCTATGCCTGGAAATGGACCATCAAATGATAATGATATCAAGGCATATGAGAACTATGGCAAAGCAAGGAATGCAATCCTGAGTGGTCTTACTGATTCAGAACTTATGAAGGCTATAAGCTACAAGTCTACTAAAGATGTTTGAACAAAGCTAGAAGGAATCTATGAAGGAGATGACAAGGTCAAACAAGCAAATATGTAGATCTACAAAGCCAAATTTGAAACCTTAAAGATTTCTGAAGATGAAGATATTTTTTCCTACATGCTCAAATTTGATGAATTTTTCAATGTCATCAATGGTATTGGTGGAAATTTAGATGAAAGCGAAGCTGTGAAAAGGGTACTAAGAACTCTACCTAAATCTTATAGTCATAAAGTTTCTACTATTGGGGAAGCTCAAAATTTGGATCATTATTCTAAAGATCAGATGTTTGGTGCTTTAACTTCTTTTGAAATGAGAGAGTTTGTTCAAGATACTACAACCAAATAAACTACTTTTAAAGTTTGCAAAGTAGAAAAGTATGATGGATTAGATCCATATGATCTTGATGAGGTGGAAGCAAAATTTGTGAGTAGATTGAAAAAGGGTATTGGAAAATACAGAGGTAAGCTACCTTTCAAAAGCTTCAATTGTGGAAAGATGGGTCGTTATGCATCTAAATGTCCAATCAAAGTTACTAATGGAAAAAAAAGGATCATAAGGGTAAATTATTCAAGAATATTTATTCTATTGAAAAGGACATTGGTGTTTCTGATGATGAAGAATCGAATTATCACAATGAAGACAGTGATGAATGTGTATTCATGGATCTAAATGTTGGAATTAATTCTACTGACCGTGAAAGATGTGTGAAGGAAAGTGCTTCAAAAACATATCATAACATTGAAGGAACAATGTAAATTGTTTTTCATACTAGAGAGGAGAAGAATTATTGGATCATTGATAGTGGATGCTCAAATCATATGATAGGTGATAAGAGTAATTTTTTTAAGCTTGAAAAGTATCATGGTGGTCTTGTTAAGTTTGGTGATTATACATCTACTAAGATCTATGGAAAAGGTTCAATCAGTTTTGATGGAAAGCATAATATAGATGATGTTCTTTATGTCAAGGGTCTCTGACATAATCTTCTAAGTATAGGACAAATGTGTAGAAAAGGATATAATATTATATTTCAGAATGGTGGTTGTGAAATTAGAAAAGGAAGCTCTGGTATTCTAGTTGTTGTTAGAACAAGGACAAGAGGTAATTTCTATCAACTCAAAGGTAGTGGTGCAAAGTGCTTTATGTCTCAAACTAATGAAATTTGGCTATGGCATAAAAGAATTGGTCACATCAATTTTGATAGCTTAGCAAAGATAATTTCTACTAATGTTGTGAGAGATTTTCCAAATATTACAAAGCCTATCAATGCAATTTACAAAGAATGTCAAGTTGGAAAGCAAACAAAGGCAATATTCAAGATAAAAGAATATTCTACCACAGGTCCCTTGGAATTAGTGCATATAGATATTTGTGGACCTAACAGAATTAGAAGCTCATGTGGTGACAAGTATTTCATGTTATTAATTGATGAATACTCTAGAATGGATTGGGTTACATTTCTCAAAGAAAAATCAGAAGCTCTAGACAAGTTTAAAGCATTTAAGGCTATGGTTGAAAATGAAATGAATGTAAAAATAAAATGCTTGAGGTCTGATAGAGGTGGTGAGTTTACTTCAAATGATTCTAACATTTTTTGTGAAGATCATGGAATAAAGAGGAATTTGTCAGCCCCTAGAACTCCTCAAAAAGATGGGGTTGTGGAAAGGAAAAATAGAACAGTTCAAGAAGCAGCTAGGAGAATGATGAAGGAAGCTAATATTTCGAATGTCTATTGGAGAGAAGCAATTCATACTGTAATCTACATTCTTAATAGAGGTCAACCAAGAGAAAACAATTCAAATACTCCCTATGAGTTATTATATGGTAAACCCCATACTATGAAATATTTCAGAGTTTTTAGAAGCAAATGTTATATTAGAAGAGATGAGGAAAACTTAGGAAAATTTGATGCAATATATAATGAAGGAATCTTCCTTTGATACTCTACAAGAAGCAAGGCCTACCAGTGCTACAATAAAAGGTTGAAGAAGGTTGTTGAAAGTGCAAGTGTCAAGGTGGATGAAGAACCACATCAAATTTTAGTATTGATAAAGGGATATGAATCTGATGAATCCCCTTGTAGTGAAGAGGAAAAGGCTGAAGAAAAAGGAAAAGAGGTGATAGTTGAAGAGGAAGAAGCTTTGGAAAAGAATCCTACGAATCCTAAGTATGTACATAAGATCAGATCATTGGAGATAAGAGAAAATGTGTGCTAACAAGAAGAAAGGCTGCTATGATAGAGGAACAAGTAAATTTTTGTTTACTTTCTGAGGTGGAACCAAAAATAGTGACTAAGGCATGGAAAGATGGGAATTGGATCAAAGTAATGAAGGAAGAGTTAGAATAGATAGAGAAGAATTTGACTTGGGAATCGGTCCCAAGACCAGAAAATAAGAATGTGATTGGTACTAAGTGGGTATTTTGGAACAAGCTGAATGAAGATGGAAATTTTGTCAGGAACAAGGCTAGACTTGTGTGTAAGGGTTACTTACTAGTTGAAGGTATAGAATTTGAAGAAAAAATTTCTTTGGTTACAAGAATGGAAGCTATCAGGATTTTTTTAGGTTTTGCAGCAAATAAATATTTTAAGGTACACCAAATAGATGTGAAGTTTGTATTCTTGAATGGTGAACTGGAAGAAGAGGTCTACATTGAACAACCAGAAGGTTTTCAGTTGTCAGAAGATGCTAATATGGTCTAAAAATTGAAGAAAGAATTGGATGGATTGAAGTATATAGATTGGTATGCAAGGTTAGACAAGTACTTGTTACAACAAGGATTCAGAAAAGGTACTACATATAGCAATATATATTTCAAAGTTGAAGGAGAACAAATTTTTATTATGGTGCTATATGTTGATGACATAATATTTGGAGGAAATGACGATATGTGCAAGAGGTTTTTAGAAGATATGCAGAAATAATTTGAGATTTCAATGTGTGGGGAGATGAATTTCTTCCTTGGTTTGAAGATCAATCAATCAAAGAAAGGTATATTCATATCACAATCTAAGTATGTTAAGGAATTGTTGCAATTTGGAATGGATAACTCTAAACTGGTATGTACTCCTATGGTTACTAGTTGCAAGTTGAGAAAAAATGATGAATCTCCTAAGATAGATTAGAGCAAGTATAGATCAATGATTAGTGGACTATTATATCTTAATGCTACTAGACCAGATATCATGCATTTAGTTTTTCTTATGGCTAGATTTCAAGAAGATCCTAGAGA